>MNCI01008581.1:1016384-1078182 GCA_015680685.1 Gnetum montanum
AGAATGTTGAAAGTTAGGAGGAGTATAAGGTGCACAAGGTGGTGGTTGTGTTGGAGGCATGGGTTGATAGTATTGTGGAGAATGGTATTGTGGTGAGATAGAGTGTGTTGGCCCAGTTGAAGAAATAGGGTGTGGAATATGATAAGCGTTTGGATTCGGAAAAGATGAAGGGTGCCTCTAGTCTAAGGGTGGATTCCCCCACGACTGGGATTGTTGCCACTATGATCAAACACAGTATCTCTGTACGAACTCTGGATGTAACATGTTTCACCAATGCTCATGTAGATGTAACAATATTGGGAATTGGCCCTTGGGGTGATCGTACAGGCATATGTTGCATTCATATGTATGATTAGCAGTTGGGCACTTATTCCATTCATTCTTTTTCTCCGAATGTCTAATGTTTTGTCCTACTTTTTGGGTTGTCAAAATTCTATCTCCAATGATGTTGATATATTCTCCACACTTTTGATTCATCCATTCCAACATCTTATTGATCTTTGCCTCGGCTTCTTCTAATGATTGTTGTATTGGCAAAGATGATGTCTCCACCTTGAAATTTTTTGATCTCTCCTTGTTATAATCCTGGACCTTTGTGAAGTTGTGATTTTGGTCCCATTGATGTTTTTCAACACTCTCCCATGTAGCTAATTATCATTCTTCTTTTGCTACCCTTTGAATAAGCTCTTGGATTTGAGGGGTTCATAGGTTGTATAGTTGACCTCGGGCATACGTTCCTAAGGTCTCTCTTGTTTCATTACATAGCCCATCAATGATATGATACATTACCCTTTCCTCGAAAAACCCATGGCCTGGGCAGTTGTTTAACAGTGCATAATATCTTTCTAAGGCCATGTCCAAGGGTTCATGTTGTGCTTGTTTCCATCCTTGGATTTGTTTCCTCAAGGCTGACACTCTTGCGTAGGTTTGATATTTTTCGTTAAAGACCTCTACCATTGTTGACCAGCGTCGTATTGAATTTGGTTTTAACGATCTATACCATACTTTAGCTTGGTCAACGAGTGTCATAGGAAAGAGCTTCAGTTTTTGCCAACTGTTATCAATGTTATTCCATGTGCAGGCATCGTAGAAGGCTAGTAAATGTTGATGCGGATCTAAGTCATAGCCTCCTGAAAATTTAGGAAAGTTGTTTAAATCGAGCCTGGGTAGACAGCTCTCTTTACGATGCCTACGTGAGATTCGAACAGCCTCTTGTATTTGCGTTAAGCTTGTAGTGGCCAGTGGGGGTTCATCTTCATTGGGTAAGTTAAGATTTCGTTTATTACGATGACGTTGTTTTTGTTCATTCTTATAGGAAACTCCCACTTCAGGTTGTATACTCCAATCTTCATCGTCATATAGCTCATTGGTTCTCCAATGAATTTCCTCACTAAGTGTGGTGTTATTATCATCTTGTAGGAGAGGCATTGTTGTGTGTGAATTTATGTGACTTTTTATAATTACTTCTTTTTAAGAGATATATCGTTAAGTTCTTTATAGCGACCTTGTATGATATAACTAATCTAGATAACTAGCACCATCCCCAGCAACGGCGCCAATGATGAGTGGCGAGGTACCCCTACACTCAACCATACGAAACGAGCGTTGCACGCACGATCCGGTCGACCTCCGTAGATGGACTAGTTGTGGCACCTAGATAGTTAGCGTTAGGTCGTAGTTTGTTGTCTTCCCACCTGGACTAGTATTATATATTTGTCACATATGGTTTAGTCTAGATGAGGTGTATGATGTGTTCCTAATCTATGCTACTCCTGAAGGCAGTGGAAAATAATATTTAATTAAGCTAAGCTAGGAGGAAAAGGGTAAGAAAATCTAATCTAGCCTAAGTGCGATAAGCAACCGATTCCTTGATCAACCGTACACATCTTGGACCTCGTGCACGACTACCACTGAGACTACCAAGCATAGATCCTAGGTACACCACTGGGATTACCAAGCGCAGATCCCAAATACACCACTGGGTTACCAAGCGTAGATCCTAGCTACACCACTGGGCTACCAAGCAGTCACACTTAAATGCTCGTAATCAAGTCGTACTCGTTCCATATTTTAGGAGTTTAAGGGTGAGAGAGAGAAAATAGTAAATAACATTAAATAAATAACAAATAAATAAATAACAAAGTGAATGCTACAATGATGAAGTAATCTCTATCTTTATTGTCGGTCATGTGCATGTCCAAGTACGGCACACTCGAATAAAGACACCGTACAATTACATTCACCACATTGTGTGCAGACACGGGAAAAAATCTAACTCTGGAGGGATCAAATTGCCAGAGCTTCACTACTCTAAAAATGGGATCCTGAACAAGGGAGAGCCACGTCTTATTTATAGATATGGCGGTGCACTGCGATATTGCATACACGATATCGTATGGAAGACGCGATATCGCGGCGGACGCGATATCGCGGCGGACGCGATATCGTGGCGGACGCGATATCGCGGCGGACATGATATCGTAGACATGATATTGCATACGCGATATCACAGCCTATGCGAATCGCGTCTCATCAATACTGTCTTTTTCTTGGTCCTAAAAGATGATTTACAAAAGATGATAGATAGTGGAGAGTTAGTTCTAGATGAGTCTAACCCAATCAGACCTCAAAATCAATCCATGGAGGGGTACAAAGATAATCTTAATGCTAATCATGAACCATTCACTATTACCACCTTCAATGTCCATGACAAGTCCAAAACCGTTAGGGAACCATTTGTGGTTTAGGTACCTCCTCATAATGAATAGACTTATATAAGTTTAAGAACTCTGTTAGTTATAATTATACCACCATCTATGACTCCCAAAGAACCTTTTGTCATTAGGATGCTCCCTTTCTCCACCTTTCCACCTACAATCCAAGTTGACCAACACCCCCTTGTAGTGGCCAATGCCTCAACTTCTTCCTAACCAAATAACAAGAAATCACCCTCAAAGCAATACAAGAAGCTAGGTCCTAAGCCTAAGGCTAATGACAACAATCAATTAAAGGTGTGGAAGGAAGTAGGCCCATTGAAGCCTACTCTTGTTTTAGCCATACACATGGACACCAACACTCAAACTACCTCAACAAGCCAACCTAGAGAAGACAATAAAAAACAAGAGCAGAGGAAGAAGCTAGGACAAACAATGCTAAAGCATACGGTCAATATCTTAGGTAGAATGAAGGAAGTTATGGCCAATTAAAATGAGAAATCATCTGACAATGATAAAGACTTCCTCACTACCATGGAGTAGGTCACTCTTTCACTAAAATAAAAGAATACCTCTTTAAGCTTATATGACTTAGTTGTAACCTCCCCTGCTCATTGTGAAGCTCTAGTTAGAATGTTAAATTTTATTTTCATGAGTGAGGATATCCTTGCCAACAAGAAGTCTCTCCATGTAGTGATAGTACCATCCTCACCTATGGAAGAAATAAGGCGATCCTCCTTAACATTTCATTATAGTGAGGTGAAAACCAAATCACAAAGTGGTGAAGTGTTGAGAGCCCTGCATTATTCATAGAAATAAGAGTTGGCCAATACAAGATACATTGGGTGCATGTTGATGATGGGGCAACAATAAATGTTATAGCCTTTGCTATCATTGAGTGGTTAGGCTTGGTAAAGCACATTCAAAACACTTTCAGCTCTACCCTTAAGTTTTTTAATGGGTCATAGGTAGCTATGAGAGGATCCATTTTGCTAGACTTCATGGCTAGAGAATAATTCTAGACATCTACCAATTTCTTAGTGGTGGAAGAGACACTAGGTCTTAATCTAATCTTTAAGGAGATCCTAGTTGGCCAAACTATGAGTAGTTTCTTCTCTAATCCATCAAGAACTTCACCTACCTTATAAGGAAGGTGAAATTATAATCGATAGAGATGATGTAGTTCCATTGTTCATCAATAATATTAACATAGAGCAAGGATATGAGGTGGAGTTTCAAGAAGAAACTTCTACAATAGAAAATGAAGCCAAGAACCACAACAAAATTAACCAAGCCAAGATTGACAATGTTGGGGCCATGAACAAAGTATGGAAAGATATATAGTTTAACATTGTGAGTGAAGGAAATGGAGAGTACAAGATCGTGTAACAAATGCCTTATACATTTTCTAATCTCTTAACTATTAGACAATAGTTTCATGATTGAGTACATTGCCTATTTTCTTGTCCCTGTATATATTACCTGGTCATTTAACTAGTAGCCTAGATTTTAATTTTTGTTTACATATTTACATTTTTCCTTATAGTTTTTACCTTGTTATATCATGTTTGCTAGTTTATTGCATATTCCTACTTTACATTTTTGTGTCAATTTACAATGCATGTTTATTCTTTATGTTTATATAAAATTACAAAATAACAAAAAATAGAAAACATGAAATAAAATAAAAAATATAAAACATAAAAGACCAAAAAAATTGTAAAACCAAAATAGTAGTCATGGTCACATTGTGAAAAATAGTAACAAATATAATATCCATGTCCAATAGCCATAGTTGCACTATGCAAAAATAACAACAATAAAAATAATACATATTCTCCAAGGCTATGAAGACCAAACAAAAATAATAATAACAATTAGATAGCAAAAACAACCAAGCATAACATGTCCAATAGTAGCCAAAATCAAGTGATAGGAGGAGGAGAAGGATCATCATCAACAACATCTTTGATGTCATCACCACCATCATGTGAGCCCTATACGCAATGAAACATACAAACATATAGTAATCATAATGACCAAAAAGCATAATCATAGAATACGAAAAATTAGAAAACTATAATATAAAAATTTAAAACATATTTTCACAAACCTCAAGGAATTCAAGAGTAATATCTTTAAGAGTAAATCTTTGGAGACTCGCTTCCAACTTGTGGATAATCTATTCTTTACTCATGTTGGCCCAATCAATATATTCTAGATCCAATCTAGCCAAGATTTTTCCTCTCTTTATATCTATCCCCTTAGGTGGAGCACTGGAAAAGTCAACAATGAAAGTTGCCCCAAATGTAGTAGTGATTTGAGAAGTAGGAGAATTAGTAGCTATCATTGATTTTTTGAACTTGTTGAAGGTGTTCTCGACACCTATCCCTTGCACAAATAACTCATACGTATGTTTTTTCATAGCTACCTCATGCCATGACTTTAAAGAGTTTTCCTTTTTCACCTCGTAGAGTTGCCTATGAGCCTTTTACTTTTTACCTCATTTTATTACCCCAGGCATTAGTAATTTCACCAATCCCTGGACTTGCAAACCAAGAGCTCCATCTGCATGTCCTTCTCCACATTGCTCTTAGCTAGAGCAACCTTCCCTTGGATGACATTCTAATAACAAGGTCACTTAATCTTCTTTATGTACAAGGAATTCCTATTGTCCATGTGGGCCTCTATGAATTTCTTATGATCTTTGAGGCTCTTGACTTTGTTTGTCAGTTTTCTGTTTTGCTTCTACAACACTACAACCCATTTCCATAAGAACTCGTTTGATTGTTGGGACTCCCAAAATGCTTTTGTACAAGATGTAGCACATCTTGTAGCCTCTTCTTACAACCTCCATGAAACAGTTTTAGCATTAGAAGAAAGTTTAGGGAACTCATTGATTTTAAAGTCTTGTAAGGGATTCCATGTTACTTTGGAAACTACCATGAGCAAAACATTAAAACCACAAAAACATTAAAAATACTAAAATCATGTAGCCATAAAACATGAAAACACATGAAAACAAAAAGAAAAATTCAAAAAAAAAAAAATTTGTCTTACCAACATCAGAAGCTATATGCTATAGCCTATCAACCATGTTATCCATCATACCCTTCATAAACTTCATCTTATTTGGAGCCTTCACCCAAGGTTTAAGACATAATGTAGATGTAGATTCCTCCAGAGGAGGTTCATGTCCAATAATGGCCGTAATAGTTCAACATTATTTACAAAAAAATAAATAAAAATGAAAACAAAAATAGAAATGAAAACATAAAACAAATCCTAAAGTGCACCAAGTTGATCAAGAGAGGTGTCCATCGAAGGGTTGACTCTTGAAGGTGAATCACCTAAGATGAAATCCATGACATCTAGCACCTCCATGGATGCCCTCTCCTTACCTTCCTTGCATTGTTGCTCCTCATTCACAATAGCCTAGGTAGCTAACTCCTATTTCCCCCTACAACAAACTAAAGCTAATAAAATAAATAGAAAATTTGGTAAACATTTTTAACAACAAAAATATATAAGTAAAAATATAAAAAGAATATACAAAAGATACAATATAAAAAATAAAAAAAATAGGTACTTACCTTAAATAACTTAGTTTGCCTTGTTGATCTTGATCATCATCTTCTTAGGTGCTTACCAATTAGGAACTTGAATGTTTTCTTCAACATGTTGCTTCTTTATCTTTACTTTAGTAGTGCCATATGCTTTTGCATGTATCCTTTTGATCATTTCTACATCATCATGCATCGCATAGGAATTAATACCCATGTTATCAAGATAAAAATCATGTAATCCATCCACATCCTTCACAAGTGAGTGATGGAAACACATCAACTCTATGATGTGTTTAGCCCAAGTCTTGAAAAATTGGGAAGCATCCTGTACCACCTACTTTCCATTCCTCCTAATCACCAAGAACTCTATGAACCTTCTAAGGTATACAATAAAAAATGTAAAATGCACATGGTATTTGGAGTTAAGGTTATAATGGAGTTTTCAAATTTCATCCCATAGCCTAGTGACCAAGAAGGTAGCCTAATCAAACTTAGTACCATCTATTAAAGCCTTTTGTATTGTCCAAGGCTATTGAACCACTATGGTTTTTTTCTGTGATAGTAGCATGGAAAAGGCTCTAGAGTGGAAAAAAGGATAAGTCTCATTTACTTCCTCAACTTCATACTTACTAAAAGATAACAATGCATTAGAAGGAGAGTTAAGCCAAACCTCTATTTCCTCTTTATGACCTCCATCTTTCCATGCTCTAATGGCAACCTTGACACTACTAGAAGATATATCAAAGAGATCACTAAACATGGACTCATTAATGCTCAAAAACATAGGAAATCCATGAATGTGAGTGATGAATTTGATAATTCCATCATCAAAATAATTAATCACATTCAATATCTCAGCAGGTGACATTGATGGACTAGATAACATGAATAAGTTAAATAAACTTGTATTAGTGATCCTTTTTTGGACATCCACATGAGCTTTGTCTACCAACCATTCCTATGATAGGTCTACATCATCCCACTTAAGTTGAATCTTCTCCTTAGCATGATCTGAAATGATCATGGTAACTGTAGACTTATGCGAGAAATCTATAGCACAACATAGTTTCTTGTTAGTCTTATAAAATCATAGAAAATTGAAAATGCTAAAAACATTGATCATACTTAAATAAATTTCACTAACGAGGCTTAGGTAAAGTTGGAACCTTAGGTTGAACTAACACACGTGCTCCTAGATCTCAACAAGCTCACCATCTATGTGCATAATTGGTAGCTACACACATTTGGTATACACAAGAATACTACATAAGGTACCTACCAAACTCTTCATTGAGTTGGTCAAACACTTGTACTCTTATGATCTTACCTTACTTAAACTTGTTCGAAGCTGTATAGACTACAAATAAGGTTTGGTCATTTTTCACCAATCCTCCATGGTTTATCCTATATTTGCAAAAATAAAGCATGAACAAAATTAGAACAAATAACATTGAAACCAAAAAATAAACAAAAATGTCAATTTAAGACAAGGCTTATGCTTGTAGCAGGTAGATAGTTTCAATAGGGTTTTCGAATAGAGTGTTTATGTGATAGCCGAACATCATGGTGTTGTTAGCATTGTATTGCAAATAGTTGGACATCTCTTAAATTTGGGATAATCATCAAACTCCCATCAAATATTAATTCGCGTTCCACGATATTTCTCTCTGAGTGTCAGTATTGTCCACCATGAATTGTTAGATGTAGTTTAAATACCCTACAATAAGAGTCTCCATGATTATGGTTGCAACATCTACAGCTAAGTATTACCACTTAATCACACTATAATTGTGGAGTAGGTACATCAACAATTCTCTAGCACTAGGTCTAAACCATATTGAGGTGTGGCTATCAAGCTTCATGTTAGGGTTTAGGCTATTTTGTGTAGCCATCCTTGTGTAACACAAAATCCTCACCAACTTAATGATGATTAGGATAGTTTTTCATGATGCCTTGCACATAGCCAAGCCATATAGCCATATAACCATAAGACCATAGAGACCATGTAGACATTAGAACAAAAATTAATAAAATTCAAACTAAAATAACCTCTAGGATGACATTGCAATAAAAAAATACAAAAAAAAAACCAAGTTTATCAATGTAATTATCATCATAATACAAACCAAAATCTAGCCTTTATACTACAATTAACATAGTGAAAAGCTAAAATTGACATATTGATGGGCATGCAACATATGAAAAAATTAGTTTGAAATTTTAACAAATAGTTGACATGTAAGGCCTTAAAATAAGAATTTTATGAACAATTGGCATGAAACCAAGTTCTCTATAGAACTAGAAGCCAAAACTGACAGCATTGGGGCCTAATGGGTAGAATATTTCATATAATAGTGGTTAACAAGCCCAAATAGCCTCAAACAATGGGAACGTAGAAAAGGTAAAATAGAAAAGCACAAGTTTTCTTGGCTCTTAGAGCACACATGCTACCATTATTCCCATAGAAAAACCATAAAAACTCCCATAGATTGGTACACCAAGCCTAAAAGGTACCACCCGTTGGCCATGAAACTTGGAAAATTCCACAATTACCAAAATCCTTGCCCAAGTATCCAACATTGTGAAATCTAGTTTGAAAACCCAGAACACTTTGCAATCAAGATTCAAAATTGACAAGTGCAGGATCCTATGATGCGAAAAATGCCAAAAAAATTTTAAAAATTATTTTCAATTCTTGATGCAGATAGCATGCTTCAAATACCTTGAATTCATCATCAATGCTATAGTTACAATGCAGAAAAATGTAGAATTCCATAAAATTTTTATGAAAAAATCCCAATTTGCAATGAAATGATTGTAGTAAAAACCTTGGAAAAAATTCAAGAAAAATTTTGAAAATTCCAAACTTCATCTAGAACCCTTTTACACTATATCTGTAATCCTAAAGAACCATGGACATTGATCATATGTGGTCAAAAAAATTCTACACACCTAATTTTTACATGAAAAAATTGCAAAACTTTGAGAAAATAGGTCAGAATGCTAAACATTAGGTTGGGAAAAAACCCATAAAAAATTTGAAAAAATATGCTTCTACCTCCAAATTAGCCGATAGGGCCTAAACAATATATCTGTGGAGTAAAAACTTGAAAATCTACTCATACACGAGCTAGAAAAAATCATAAAATTTGTCCAAAATTGATGAAAATATGATATTAATGCTACACATGGGTTTGGGAGAAATTCAAAATTTCTCGAAATAGATGCTCAAAAATCCAAGCTTTCATTCTAGCATAATTGGAACACCTAGATCTTGGATTTGGTGTAGTCAGAACAAAAAATGTTAGCTAGATCTAACTTAAAGGTGGATAAACATTTATATAAATCAAACAAAAACTAGGAGAAATTGTGGAAGATGGATACCTAGTAGTCCTTGATGAAGATCCTTTACCTATAGAAGGATATGAAAGCCTAGAGATGATTCAAATTGCCTCCTCTTCCTCATTCAAGACTAGACTCCAACTTGTTTATCATATTCTCTTTACCATCATTGCTGAAAATCTTAGAACTTTGCCTTGATTATTGTAGAGAAAAGCTTGAAACTCCTAGCTTTGCTACCACAATGCTATGTATAGGGATGGATAGAAGCCAAAATTACTAGAAAATTTTTTGGAATTTGGTTTTTAATCATCACTTTAGATCCTACATGCCATACTTGGGAGATTAAGAAGGAAATTAGCTTCAAATGCTAGTTTCTAATGCAAAATTCTTTTCAAAATGCCCTACACATTGACAACATAACCCTTCACAAGCCAAGAAAACCCCCCCACACATTGGAGTTGGAAAATAAACCAAGAAATTAGCTCCACATGTTAAGTTTTTACAAAGATTTCCATGTTCATAGCTCCAGTGTTATCACATTGGCAAATTTTGGTAATTTGTGGGCCCCATGAGACTTGGCCTAGAGCTCTAAAAACCTCACATGTTGGTATAAACACTTTCTAGAAGAAATAGGAAGGGAGACAAGCCTTATACATTGGGTTTTTGTTAAGTTTTCTTGCCTCTAGCCTTACATGTTGGACTTTCTAGCCCCAACGTGTGGGGTAATGTGTAGAGCCTAAGGCCTTGGCCACATGTTGCTCATGAGAACTCCAATGTATGGGAAAACATGTGGGGAGTAGAACAAGAAATTTACCATTTCAAACTTGACCATACACTACCTAGAGTACCCGATTAAAACCTTGAAAAATAGCAAAATTTCTAGGGAGTGGAACCCACCCTTGAGCACCCACAAGGTGGGGATTTGGATATCACACATTGAAGATTGATGAGTGGCAAGGTACCCCTACACTCAACCATACGAATATGAGCGTTTCATGCACAATCCAGTCGAATTTCAAGGATTAAGTGCTTATGCACCCTTGTGGAACAAGGATGGGTTGGTTGATCATTGTCTTCCCAAGATTACCCGTATGTCATGATTGTATGGTTAAGTAAGGTTAAGGCATATGATTTTTATAGCTTTTATGTTTTTATGTCTTGTGCTAGTAGGAAAGGAGAGAGGTAAATAAGTGACTAATTTAACTTAACTACTCATTAACTAAGTTTTAACTAATCCTAACACCAGCATCCGTTCCCACTTGCCGTACACATCCTAAACCAGTGCAACACTACTAGGATTACCAAACACTAATCGTTATTTGGTTACCAAGTGTTACATGCATGCTCAAAATGGTAGTGCTTGTGTAATTTAACGATTTGCTTAATTGATCAAAATGAATTGCTATGCTAATAAAAAAAATGTAAAGGGAATAAAATAAAATAAATGCATAAAAAAATAAAATAAAAGAAATGTGTAAGAAAAAAAATCTCAAGTCTTGCAAGGATGAATCAAAGAGCTTGTTCTTTATTGTTGTACACAAGGTGTGCTCAGGTACACAATGCTCAAATAAAGATCCATCCATACTTAGACGTCCTGCTACGGGCACTTGGAAAATACTTTAACTTTCAAACAAACTACAAGAGTTTTGCTACTTGACTACTAAAAGACTTCTCCCCAATTGTGTGCCTAGGCACTATATTTATAGACTTGGGAGAAACTACTCTAATAATTAGAATAACTATTAAAGTAACCACTAGAGTAACCACTCTAATAACTAGAATAACTACTAGAGTAATCACTAGAGTAACTACTCTAATAATTAGAATAACTACTAGAGTAACTACTAGAGTAACTTCTCTAATAATTAGAATAACTGCTAGAGTAACTGCTAGAGTAACTACTCTCATCATATCCCCACGACTGAATGAAAACTCATCCTCGTGTTCTTTACAAAATATTGGGAAAGTATAAGATTATTGACTAATTGACAACTGATGGTGGAATGGGATGACAGACTCAACATGCCCAATGAATGGATCAATAAGCATATTACAACATTAGTGTTCATGACCATTGTGGTGAATACTCGTACATAAATGACATCCAATCCTTTCTTTGATAGCTTGAAGAGAAAAAGAGAGAGAGAAAGAAGATGGAGTGTGTTGTCGCCAATGTCAAGATTGCGCCTTCCATTGTTTATCCATAGCCGTGCCACCAAACTTGCTCCTTTCGTAAATGCTCTAGTTATGGTCCATCCTGAGTGCTTCCTCCAAGCCCAGTCCATTGTTTGTATGATCACCATCTACACACACAACACAGTCACAAATGAGAAAGGATAGATAATCCACAATGCAGTTGATACCTTGTCTCGATATGAAGCGCATTGGCTGAGTTGTGGTTATGGAAGAAATTGGTTCAAAGATTTATCACTGGAAACTACCCAAGGTGAAGGGGTTAGGCAATTAGTAAAATGGAAAAAATTAAAAAATTTGTGCTAGGGCCCCCACGACTAAGAGCGAACCTCCTGTAGCTATAAGATGGAAAAACATGAGGAACAAGAAAGATGAAAAATATCAATGATAATGCTAATAAAATGAATGTCATGGATGTGGATGAAACAAGAAATGATTAATTGTAAGAAATGTTTAAGGGAAAGAAGTTAACAATTGCACCAAAAAGAAATGCCAGTGGGTCCTCCCTAAAGTAGGCTCATGCCCTTTATGCCCTGACAAACCCACAAACCAAAGAGTTCGTAGGCTCTAGGAATGTCATTTGAAAGCAAGAGTTAAAAACTTACCCACAAGAATTCACCAAAGAAAAATAATGCATCAACCAAAAATTGACTGATGATAAAATCGGCAATGAGGTGGAAAATGGGAAGAAAGATGGAGAGGAGAGAATGGAATGGAATCCCAAGAACAAGGTTGTGTAAAGCCCCTTGTGTATTTCATGGTTAAGATAACTAAGTAGAACTCATTCCAAATCTAGACTCACCAACCAAATTCGGTGATCTTATATCAATACACTTGGCCAATCCATCCTCTTGAGGCAACAAGAATGCTTCCACAAAGAGTGACCACCATCCCAAGGAGAGTGAGATGGAGAAGCAGGAAGTGAGAAAGGACCTTAGTTAGAGGGAAATTTTAGGCATGGGTAACATGTCTTTCTAGTGCCATAACCAGTGCTTGTAGCCCATATTACTTTATTATGTCTAAGGGGTATGCTTTCAATTCTCACATTTTCTCTTTTTTCTCTCCTTTTTTTTGATGTTTATGCATGAGAACCACACCATGTAAAGACTTATTTTTATTCACTCAACTTCCTGATATTTGAACAATGTTAGAATGACAGAAAACAAAAGAAAAAGCATCCAAGCACCTAAGAGAATGGCTAGCACAAATGCATCAAATCCCCTTGAAGTCACACCCTTTTCATCCTTTGAGTCTTTCCTTGGTTTGAAAAATACCTAGCTACCAATTCATTAACAATTTCACTTAGGAAAAAGGGACTGTATAGTTCCAAGCCAAAGGAAACCATAGAGTTGCATGGATGAGTGGATGACATGGACTCATTGCCTGGTTTACCAAAAGAACCATACCTTAATATTAGCATCATAATTCAAAGGTAAAAACCAAACATTAGCAATCAATATGATATAATTTAATCCACCATCATGAGCACTTATTAGATGATGAATAAAAGTAAATCAAACAAACAAAGAAATAGTAAACACATGAATAATGGTGTAAAAAAAAAATAAGAAAAGTTGAAAGAATGTGTAAAGTAAAAAATGTGTAAAACAAAAATTTGTAAAAAAAAAAAATTGAAAAGAACTAAGGGCCTAGAATGGTTAGCATAGGTGGCCATCTCCCCCACGACTAAGTTGGAAGGAGGAGATCTAAAATAGTGAGCAAGGTTGTCCATCAAGAGAGGTAGCATGTGTACTGGCTATCCTAAGCTCCTGGAAAGGTTTGTTTTGTTGCACATTGACCAAAAGTTTCTTATCTGGGCTCTTAGGTTTGTATATTATCATGGCCCTTGAAGGAAAAGTTGCATAAATAATATAAGGTCCTTCCCATAGTGTTTGAAATTTAGTATGTTGTGGCACATGTGTGGGATTCTAGTAGAGAACCTTATCTCTTGGATGATATTTAACTTTCCTAATTTTTAGGTCATGACATTGTTTATTGAAGGCCTTTTGCAATTTGTTAGATGACAGGGCAGCTAATCAGTTTTCATCTAGTAAGTTAAGGATTACTAACCATTGTTTCTATGGTAGATCAAGGTCAAGGTTGAGGTCACATGCCATGGATAGTGTACGAAGCTCAGTTTAAATGGGAACCATTGGTAATTTACCATACACTAACTTATAGGGAGAGTAGCCTATAGGGAGTTTCCATGTGGAGTGATATGCCCAAAGAGCATTGTTTAGTTTAGTGCTCTAGTTTTGCCTAAACTTGCTAATGGTTCTTGTCAATATCTTTGTAATCTCCCTATTGGTGACTTCTACTTGAGCGTTTGCTTGGGGGGTGGTATGGTGTAGTAAATTTATGCTCAACCCCTAAGAATTGCATTAATTTCCAAAAATTTGCACTTGTGAAGTGTGTACCATTATTTGAAATAAGTGCATGCGGCACACCAAACTTGTTTATGATTTGTTGTTGAACAATCGTGCAACTGTAGATGATGTACAATCTTTAACAACAACTGCTTTAGCCCATTTTTTTAGGTAATTAATGACAACAATAATTTAATCTTTTTCATTGGACAATGGTGTAATCAGCCCCATAAAATCAATTCCCTAAATGTTGAAGGTTTCTAACAGTTGAATCCATTGTTGCAAACCCTCCATCCTAGTAGTCATTCCTCCATCACGTTGACAGTGCTCACAAGATTAGACGAAACGATAGGCATCCTGAAATAATTTAGGCCAATAATATCCTTCAAGAAGGATCTTGATGGCTGTTCATCTCCTAGCGTAATGACCCCCACAAGGACCCTCATGAGCATCTTAGAGAACTCATAGTTGATCTATATTAGGAACACACCATCAAACCAAGCCATCGGGACACACTTTGTAAAGTTGCCCATTAATCTCCATAAAGTACTTGGCTCAGTGAAGAAACTGTTGTTTCTTGTTAAGGTTTAACTCTTGTGGTGTTTGTTGGGTGAGGAGATAGGTAAGAATGCTATTATACCAGTTTGTGTCCATGGGTGATTGATTATTCACTATACTAGCAAAGAGAAATTCATTAGGGAAATGATCAGAAATTAGATACTCATCCTCTTTGTTGTCCCATCACAACCAAGATAAATGATCAGCAACTACATTCTTGGTGCCCTTGTGATTGATCATCATTAAGTCGAACTCTTGTAAGATTACAAGCCATCGTATGATACAAGGGCTTACCATTGGCTTATTCATGAGGAACTAGATTGCACTATGATCTGTATGTATATATACTTTATATTCCAATACATAGTGTCTAAACTTTTCTAGTGTAAACACTACAACCATTAATTCTTTCTCTATGGTAGTGTAGTTAAGTTGTGCACTAGCGATACTTCTACTTGCATAGTGGATGTAATAAGGATGCTTCTAGTCATCTAACTATGTAAGTATGTCTCCTAAAGCATAGTTGGATGCGTCAGTCATGATATGGAATGGTTTGGACTAGTTTGGAGCTTGTAGAATGGGTGTTTCTACTAGATTCTATTTTAGAGTTTGGAATGCTAATTCGCATTCCTTAGTGCACTTGAAAGGTATGTATTTTTTCGTGAATTCCACTAATGATTTGGCAACCTTTGAAAAGTTATCAATAAGTCTCCTATAGTAGCCAACATGTCCAAGGAATGATCAAATATCTTTGATGGTTTCTGATTGATGGGTAATTCCTTGGATAATTTTGATTTTCTCTAGGTCTACCTCTATCCCTATGTGTAAGATTTTATGCCCTAGTACTATGCCTTCTTGAATCATCAAATGGCTTTTTTGCTAGTTCAGCCTAAAATTGGTTTTTACACATCTTTTTAACACTTACTCCAATTGGTCCAAGGCTTGATCAAAGTTTGCTGCATAAGTGGAGAAGTCATCCATAAATACCTCAACGCCATTCCCTATCTACTATTGGAGTATGCTTAGAACTAGTTGTTGAAATCTTGCAGGAGCATTGCACAAGCCAAATGACATCTATTTGTATGCGAATGTTCCCTAAGGACTGGTGAACGTAGTATTGGCTTGGTCTTCTAAGGTTATTTGTATTTGGTTATATCCGCTATATCCATCCAGAAAATTGTAATAGCAATGCCCTGCGATGGTGTCTGATACTTGGTCGACAAATGGAAATGGAAAGTGATCTTTGAATATTGCCATATTTAGTAGCCCAAAATCTATGCACATCCTCCATTTGCCTCCCTTTTTAGGCACAATAACTAAGGAGCTAACCAATTCGCTATTAACAATGGGGTATATGAACCCAACCTTGAGAAGCTGTTCGATTTCTTCCTTAACTACTTGCTTCAACTTAGGGTTCAATCACCTTTGTGGTTATCTTCGAGGCTTCATGGAGGGGTCAGTGTAAATTCTATGTTGGCATATCCTAGGATCTATTCTAGTTAATTTGGAATATGACCAAGTGAAGGCTTGCAACCATTTATTTAGTACCTTTAGTAGTTCTTCTTTCTATTGAGAAGCAAGCTTAGCATTGATAATTACCAATTTTTCATTTTTAAGGAACGTGTATTCCATACCAGTGGGTAATGGTTTCAACTTAAGGGGCTCTTGCTTAAATTTCTCAAGGATTTCCAACTTCTCCTAGTTGATATTTTCAAGGTTAAGACTTGGAAGTTGGTGGTGGACTTGCTCTAATGTGTCTATGCTATCGATGTATGCACAAGTCAAACCCTTGGTTCCATGCATGTGAGTGAATTTCTTTCTTGATTAGTTGTTAGCCACTAGGTGTCTTACAGGCATCTTTGTATGCTTATCACTTGTGCACATTGATTGCATGTAGGCAATGTTAAACTTTGTACAACCCATGACCTCTTCACGCAATTACACCTTGTGTCATTGTATGTGATGCATGGAACTTTCTTCTTCTTTATCTTTTCGAATGTGTTTTCCTTAGATATTTCCAAGGAAAGATCACAGATTCCTAGGCATGCATCAACTATGCTTAGCCATGCTCTTCCCATTATAATTGGGAAGTCCTCCTTATTGTTGTTCACCTGAATCACTAGGAAATCAGTTGGGTACGACCATCCACAAACAGTGGTAACAATGTCCTCCACCAATCATAATGGGATAGTGATGGACTGGTTGACCAACTCTAGACAGATTTTGCTCTTTTTCAATGGAGGTAGGTTCCAGGCTTTGTACATTTCTTGAGAAATCAAGTTGACATCGGAACTTGAATCCAAAAGAGCCTTGCACAGTTCATTTTCAGTGATTTGTAAGTATATCAGAGGACTCCAAAGATTAAATAATTTCTTGGGAAGATGGCCAACTTTAATCCAATTAGTGATGACATGTGTTAGCATGACTGTATGCATTGAGTGCAGTGGTTGAGTTGAAGGAGGCTTTGAAGTTTTAATGGATACTGAGGCATCTAAGGAATCAACTGGTTGTGATTGGAAGGGCTTGGTTGGACTGTTGGTTCTAAAGAAAGGTCTTTTCTTCATGTGGTTGTTGGAACCAATAGTAGGTTGAGAGTTAACAGCCCTTGTGGCATTACATTACTGTGGTTGGGTGTGGATTTCACCTTGCATGGTTGGAGCAGGTGGTATTGGAGCTATTGGTGGAAGAGATGCGGCTGGATAAGAAGGATGATATGCTTGCAGAATATCACCTCTAGAAGAGGGAGTCCCATAATACTTGTAGGCTTGGTAGTGAGGTTGAGGAGTGATGTGACCAATAGAGTCACATGGGGATATTGGCTATTGCACGTAATATCTTCATGTGGTTGTTGGAACCAATAGTAGGTTGAGAGTTAATAGCCCTTGTGGCATTACATTGCTGCCGTTGGATATGGATTTCACTTTGCATGGTTGGAGTAGGTGGTAGTGGAGCTATTGGTGGAAGAGATGCGACTGGATAAGAAGGATGATATGCTTGCAGAATATCACCTCTAGAAGAGGAAGTCCCATAATACTCGTAGGCTTGGTAGTGAGGTTGAGGAGTGACGTGACCAATAGAGTCACATGGGGAGATTGGCTACTGCATGTAATATCCATATGGGTCAAGTTGCTAGTAAGGATACTATTGCCTTGGTGGTGGCATTTCCCATGATTGTGGGTGCTGCCACTATTGATATTTCTTAATCAGTTATGGTGGAGTTCCATTGGGATAATATGTTAAGGGTTGGTGGAATTGCCTTGGGTTACCTTGAGGATAAGGTAACCTTTGGGGTGTTTGGCTTTTGTTTAATCGTGGCTTAAGTGCATACACCCCAAATTCCTATAGATGTGAGATTATAGGGCAACATTCCTTAGGATGGTCATATTAACATATCTCACATCCACTATCATTGTCTATTTCTAAATCCACAACCTCTTCAATGATGACAACTTTGCCCTTACCCTTGCTATGTGCATGTTTAGCTTCTCTCTTTTTTCTTTTTTCACGATCAATACCTTACTCTCTAGACTCCTCTACTATTCTAAGAATAGTTTGAAATCTATTGTCTAGGGAATCCCACATTTGGTCTACCTTTTCCAAAACTTCTGATGTCATCTTTTGGATAGGAAAATTTTTCCTATTCACCATCTCTTCAATTGGTGATTCTTCTTCATCCTCACAAAATCTTACTCTTCTCTTCCGAAGGGAAGGATCTCAGTTATACTCTTTTGAACTTTCTCTCTTCTGTAGCTCACCTTCTTCCTTAGCAACTTGCTCCAATAGTCTTTGAATTTGATGGGACCTAAGCGCAGATAGTCTTCCTTGGACATAAGTCCCAAGGGTTCTTCTNCAGGTTGGACACTCGGGAGTACGTTTGGTACTTATCGTTGAATAATTCTAACATAGTACTCCATCTATGAATAGATTCCAGTTCTAAGGATCGGTACTAGCTTTTTTCTTCTTTAACAAGTGTCTGTAGGAAGAACTTAAACTTTTGCCATTCATTCTCTATGTTTTGAAAGGCAAATGCATCATGCAATGCTTGTAAATGATTCCAAGGATCAGCTTTGCATCCCCCTTCAAATCGTGAGATATTTTTCATATCTAATCTCTTAATCCTACTATCTTTCTGGTGCCTTGTTGGAATTCTAATAGCCTTAATTATGTCTAACATACTTCGAGTAGCGAGTAGGGGTTCATCGTGATTGTCTCGTCCATGGTGTCTATGATGCCTATGTTGTTCCCTACTCTCCCTTCTTCTATGTTGTGACTCTCTAGAGTGCCATTGTCCCCTTTCCTGGCTATTTCATCTATGAATTCCACTTTGCCTACCTTTATCCCCATGGTCCTTTTCTTTATGACCACGTCTAGATATTGAAGGAGAGGATGAAGGAGATGATGAAGGTGAAGAAGAAGAAGAATTGTCATCATGACAGTGTCTGCTACCTTCTCTTCTGTGGTCTTGGCCCCGATCGCGATTGCGATCAGAATGTCCACCTTTATCATGAGTTCAGGTCCCTTCTTCAGATCCTTTGTGCCTGTGGGTATCAGAACCTAGGTTATGAATAGTGGAATGAATTTTCTGATACACAACCCGTTGGCCAAAGTCAAGAGGAGGAACATTGTTGTGTGGTCAACTGCCTGAGGTAGGTTCACCACCCTCATTTTCACTTAAGACATGTGGGGTATCCTGGGACCACTTACCCTTTAAAGACTTATGATGTCTCTCCTATTGAAAGTCCCATTGATGTTGTGCCTCTATGGGATGGTATTCTCTCAAGTTATGGTCTTGTACAACGTATTTTGTGTGTAAGTGTAGCATGCCAATTCGTGTGAGAGCATGAAGAAGCATGCTCAGGACTAAACAATCGAGAGGTAACACTATGTTACCTTCTAGGTCTCACCAACACAGTTGTTTGTCTTAATGGAGGATAAAGGTGAAGTCTAGTATATACTCATTGAAATGAATATATACCACATGAACTTGTCGAGGGACTAGCAGATCAATGTCATGTGTATTACGCCACCTACTGTTTCCTATTTCAGACCTAGGCGGTGAGGTGCTTTTGTACAAAGAAGGAGACATACTTATCTGTTCAATGTGCAATGTATTCTTATTTATTATTTTCTCAATCAACCCTAAGGGTTTGTTCCAATGATGTGAATGATTTCCTATATTCTAGTTAGTGCACAAAAAACTAATTCCTCGACAATGGTGCCAATGATGAGTAGCAAGGTACCCCTATGCTTAACCATATAAATACGAGTGTTTCACGCATGATTTGGTTGAATTCCAAGGAATAAGTGCTTATGCACCCTTGTAAAACAAGGATGGGTTGGTTGATCATTATCTTCCCAAGCTTACCTGTATGTCATGATTGTATGGTTAAGTAAGCTTAAGGCATATGTTTTTTATAGCTTTTATGTTTTTATGTCCTACGCTAGTAGGGAAGGAGAGAGGTAATTTGAGTGACTAATTTAACATAACTACACATTAACTAAGTTCTAACTAATCCTAACACTAGCATTTGTTCCCACTTACCATACACATCCTGAACTAGTGCAACACTACTAGGATTACCAAACACCAATTGTTAATGGGTTACCAAGCATTACATGCATGCTCGAAGTGGTCATGCTTGTGTAATTTAACGATTTACTTAATTGATCAAAATGAGTTGCTGTGCTAATAATAGAAATGTAAAGTGCATAAAATAAAATAAAATAAAATAAATGCAAAAGAAAATAAAATAAAAGAAATGCATAAGAAAAAAAATATCAAGTGTTGCAAGGATGAATCGAAGAGCTCGTCTTTATTGCTATACACAAGGTGTGCTCAGGTACGCAATGCTTGAATAAAGATTCATCCACACTTAGACCTCTTGCTGCGGGTAGTTGGAAAATACTCTAACTTTCAAACAAACTACAAGAGTTTCACTAGATTGCTAGAAGAATTCTTCCCAATTGTGTGCCTGGGCATTGTATTTATAGGCTTGGGAGCAACTATAATAATTAGAGTAACCGCTCTAATAATTAGAATAACTGCTAAAGTTACCACTAGAGTAACCACTCTAATAATTAGAATAACTACTAGAGGAACTGCTAGAGTAACTGCTCTAATAATTAGAATAACTACTAGAGTAGCCACTAGAGTAACTACTCTAATAATTAGAATAACTACTAAAGTAACCACTCTCATCAAAGATCTAGGTACTAATGTGTAAGCCAATGTGAGGGACAAACAAAATCTTGTTCTTGGTCAATAAAACTCATACTTTTTCCCAAATGACCAATCAAACTATAGATCTCTCCTCAAACTTTGGATGTTGACATAAGAGCTTGGAAAAGCTGAAAACTAAGTCAAAATGTCCCATAGACTAGCATACAAGTCCAACATGTTGGAATACCAAGCCCCACATGTTGTGGGATCATGTGGGCCAACATGTGGAATCCATACCACTAATTTACAAGTCCAAAATTGCCTAAATGATATTAAGGTATGTATCAAATACTGAAGACTTGACCTAGGTAGTTACAAGTTGCACTAGTAGGTTTCATTAGCCTAAAGCCCAAGCTAAACTACTCATATGTTTGGGATATAGGGCCTACACATTGGAATTATACCATGAATTGCTCACACATTGGGGACATAGGTCTTGCATGTGGGGATTGTGTCATGAACTGCTCATACTTTGAAGAGATGGTTTCCACATGTTGGATATGGAAAGTTTTAACTTTTTTAATTAGTTTAACCATAAAAAGCCAGTATATTGCTAGTTTATAGCTAGTTTGGATAAGATTTTCCCTTTAATTTTTTTTTTACGGATTTTTACTTATTCTATTAGTTTACACAAGATTTTTTCTTATATTTTACTAGATGTTTACTTGTTTTAACAATTTATGATCTTTTCTATTATATTTTTTCTTACTTTAGCAATTTATGACGTGTTTTTTCTAAATTTTAACTTTTGTTAATTTATAACATATTTTCACCAAATTTCTACTTTTTTATAGTAATCTATGATCCATTTTCACTAGGTTTTGCCTTATTTTCATGATAAAATTTCCTAAAAGATAAATATTATTATTTAATATTATTTTTGATCATGTTTGAAGTTTGAATTTGTTTGACCTCCCCCTACATCACTTGATATCATTTGGTATCATTTAGCACCATTTCATATCATTTTGACATCATTTGGTGTCATTCGACATCATTCAACAATATTTTTTTATCATTTTGACACCATTTGATATAAATTGTCAATATTTTGCCATCATTTGATGTCATTTGACATCATTTCACCATCATTTGGTGTCATTCGACATTATTTTTAACGATTTTTCCTTTGTTTGATACCATTTGACATGATTTCACACCATTTTGTCTTCATTTGGTATCATTTGACATTGTTTTACACCATTTTTACTTCATTTGGTATCATATAACATCATTTCATCTTGTTTAGCATCATTATTGACATCGTTTGACCTCATTTTATTCCGTTTTAACATCATTTGACCTTGTTTAGCCTTTATCTTACCATCATTTTGCATCATTTGACATCATTAAGGCCTTATTTAACCTCATTTTACATTAATTTGCATGGATTTTATCTCATTTGGCCCTTGTTGCAACTTGTTGCATCCCAATCTACCTTCTTTAGCATTTAGTTTATCATGTTATTATTGGTGACTATTTGAGACTAGACCACCAATGATTGGGACCTCCAGTCTTGCGACCTTGGGAAGTCATGGGATCAAAGATGTTCTTCCAATAGGGTTTAGGTGTTTGTTGGTCTCTGGCAACACCAAGGTCCAAATACCTCAAAATAGACTTAGTAGTTACAAAATGAATTAATTGTGAGTATGTGTTTGTTGTTGCAAGTGTTAAAATGGTTGGGTTTTGTAATCAATTATCATAAAGAGATTCAACTAACTTTGTCAAATACTGTGAGTTGTTGGAAATTCCTATTTTGTTTAATCACTTATTCTATATGGTCCCTATAATACATTACTTGTAACAAATAAAATTTTGCAAAAAATTTTGAGCATAATTCTACCAATTTACTGCTAATTTTCCCCAAAGAGAAAGTTCCACAAGAAAAATAGAAATAAGGTGAGATTCAATGGACTTAGAAAGAGAAAGAAAAGTAAGCAAATTTGTGTGAAATCTCAAATATTTAAGCAAGATAAATTAACATGAGGAACCACTGTGCAATAAAGCTATTTCAATTTAATCAACTACAAACTGTCCAAACCCTTTGAGTTCAACAAGCAATTTCATAAAGATAATCTTATTATACTACCAAAAATTGCTACGTAAACATTAAAGTACAAGTCTATATCTTGGTTAGTTAATAGTTGTCAAAGATTACATTCAACAAAGCCTTCAAAAATTTGATAATTTTAGGATTGAAATACCAAGAAAATACACTTTGAAATAATGAAGCTATTTCAGTCATCTCAAAATATCAAAGACTTTCCTAGATTTTCTATGGTCAAATAGGCAATTTCATTAAGACATTACTATTAAATTGCTCTTGAGACTTTTCAACAACATAAGCTCTTCTACAGAAAATCTTAATAGAAGTCTAATATTGCACAAAAAATAGAGCTATAAAAGCAACCTAAAGAGAAAACAACATGGGAAGGAATGACTCATAGGATTAAAACAATGTAGTTGAATTGATGTCTTTAGCAAGCCATCTTACAAACTTCAATATCTTCTTCTTGATCTTTCCTTAAAATCCACCCCTTTTTTTCAACTCTATCTTTGAAGGTCCTTTTATAGTGACCTTAGGGTAGTTACAATAATCATGAAAGGTTAAGGATATTACAAATATCTAGGGGTACTAATTCATCACCACCTAGAAGTTATAACTTGCAAAGGAAGTTATCAGAAGTTTAAGCTATGGTTATCAAGTGTTTTCTTGGTAACAAATATTATGGAGATTACCATGGGAAGTTACAAAAATTAGAAAAATATATGCCATAGTTGGCAAGTGTCCTCTTGATAATTAAAATTCCACAAATATCAAGGAAAGCAAGTTGTAACTTACATAGGAAGCTATAACTTCTCATGTAGAGTGTCAATGCTATAATATGTTTGCCAAATTTCCATTAAACCTATTCCTTATAAATTTTAGATGATATATTATATGAAATGAAATTATTAAATCTCTTAATATGATTTTATGCTAAAATTGGCTTCTTCCCATAATAGAGGTTTTGATTTAAATTTTATATGATATTTTATGTGGTAAAGGTAGATCAAATCAAAATAATAAAATCACTTGGAACTAGAATACAGGTGAGAAAATTTAGGAACATGGAATCAGCCCTCTAATAGGGTGTTGAATCCCATGAGTTCATTGAAATCTAAAGCCATGTATACTACCTTATGTTGTTGTGCTCACGAACAGGCATGATCTTTGCAGAGTGGGGTTTCATGACCATCACATGGTAACCTCTGTGTCTCACATCCCTTCTTCCTCAACAACCACTTCTAGATCTTTGTGTGATGGAGTCTTATGGCTATGCTTTTGATCACCATGGCCATCTGTGCTATTGCTAGTTAGGGTTAGTGTTGCTACTATTGCTGTCTTTTCTTCTTCCATGTGTCGTAGGTCATCCATATGCTCAATATGTAAAGGTAAGGGTTTTTGTGGATTGCCGCATTGTATCTTGTAAGTTTTGGAACTACTAGAAATACTCATGTGCCTATCTCACATTCACCATAGTGCTCATTTCATGACTTCATTGGTTTAGATACAGTTGTCGTTGTAGGTGGCATTGGTGAGGGTATGGTGCAAGCAATAATATATGGGCTTGTTCGTGATGCCCATGGCTAACCATTGTGTTTCTGGTTGTGGATTTGGCTAGATGTTTGGTTGTGCTTGTCACATTATATTATGAAAGAGCAAATGTTTGATTCTAAAAGCCTATGCCATTGGACACCATTGGATGCCAATAATTCAAACTAGTACCAAGTGCCATGACATGGCTGGCATTTTCTTAAACGACTATTATAGCAACTTTGATGAATGCCATCATTGAAAATTTGTAATTTTATTTTTGAAACTTATTGATTTCCTATTAATGTTTTCCAAGTTTCTGGTTAAAATATAATATACCTGGCTTGAACATATCCTTCATGTGAATCGCTTAATCTCTTCTAACATTACATTGGAGTATTATCCTTAAACATTTTTTCTTATAGTTCATATTAAACTAGCTTCAAATATGTCTTTTATGAAGCCAAATTATAATAACTTTATTATTTTTTAAAATCCTTTCATGGATAATCATTGCTCCATAATAATGGTGGAGATGTCACAATAGTTATGACCTTAGTCAGCCTTATTTTACCTTATTTTACTTTGTTTTGACCCTATTCTACTATGTTGTGCTTTATCATTGCAATATTTTGCATCATTTTAACATTGTTTAATACTTATGAAATAAAAATGTGAGTTAATATGCCTTTGTTGACATGTAGGATTAAATAATGGATACATGGGTACAATTCGACCTACCCTTGAGCCTGAATGGTTTCTATGGTAATGTCGAAAGATCAATTAACCTTGAATGCTTAGATCTTGAACTTGGAAGCTAGTTAATAAAGAGGTTCCTAGAATGGGCTAAGCACATAGCCAAAACTCTTAATTTAGAGACCAGATACATCAGAAAATATTTTCTAGTTGAAATCCTTACTACAACCCACAATGGTGAGGAGAAAACACTAGAATTAAGTTTCTCAATAGAACCCTAAATAGCCCAAGACATTACTAAAGCCCTTCAAGATAACGTCAAAGCCTTTGCTTGGCCATATAAAGATATGCTAGGATTAGATCCATGTTTAGTATAACATAACATTATGCTTGACCCTAGTATCAACCCTGTTAAGAAAAAGGTGTGCAAGATTATACTAGATTTAGCACTCATAGTCTATGATGAGATCAAGAAGCTCTACCAAGCTAGTTTCATCAAAGTTGTTGATTACATAGATTGGGTGTCTAACATAGTAGTGGTACCTAAGAAAAATGAGAGTATTTGTATTTGTAACAAATTTTTTGATCTAAAAAAGGTAACTATTAAAGATGATTTTCCTTTGTCTTGTATTGATCAACTTATTAATACTACGTCTAGACATGCCTTATTATCTTTTGTGTATGTGTTTTAGGAAACAACCAAGTTAGGATCAACCCAGAGCATCAGTTGCATATAACCTTCATGACCCCTTGAAAAACCTTATATTATACAATGATGTCATTTAGTTTGAAGAACATAAGGGAAACCTATCAACAAGCCATGACTTACATTTTGAGTGGCTACATGCTAGGGTTATTAAATGATTATATTGATGATATAGTAGTCAAGTCCAAAATAGCCAGTGATCATGCACATGATCTAAACTTGGTCCTTCAATGATGTATTATACTTAATCCTAAGAAGTATGTCTTCAGCATTAAAAATTCTAAGATGCTTAGTTTTGTAGTATTTGTGGTAGGGATAGGAGTGAACTCTGGTAAGATTAAGATCATAACCAGTCTATTAGCATCTAGAAACCTCAAGGAATTACCAAGTTTATAAGGTAGATTACAATTTATTCATAGGTTTATCTTGAGACTCATAGATAAGTTACAACCAAAGCAACACTTGCTGAAAAGGGGAGTTTACTATGAGTGATTTGACTTATGCTAAGAAGCCTTTAATAATATCAAGCAAGAGTTGGTCCAACTACCTACGATGTACCCTCCTTAGAAAGATAAACCATTCTACATCTACTTTACAATCTTTGAAACCTTCATAGCCTCTTTACTTTATCAAAAAATGAAACAATGGAGCAGAGTTACTTGTTTAATATTTGAGCTATGCACTAGTAGCTTATGATACCTGATACACTAAGGTTGAAAAGCACTACCTAGCCTTAGTTTTTTCTTTGAAGAAGTGGAGACACTACCTCTTTAGAAGCCAAGTCAATGTCATATGCAAGGATACAGTACTAAGAGCCATCATGAACAACATTTATGAGAGTAGTTGTATGGCTTGGTGGAAGGCCATAACAACTAAATTTGATCTACATTTCATCTCCCAAGTCTTAAAGAAAGGTTAAGCTATAGTTGCACAACTCACCACTTCCTCGATCAAGGATAATGCAACCATAGACCTTGAATTCCTTGATGAGCATGTCAATGTTATTAATGAGGTACTTGAAGGATATGAGGTCATCATGCACTTTGATAAAGCTTCAACTACCCATGGAGCAAGTGCTTATGTCATCATAACATTACCCTCTATTAAGATCCAATATTTTGCAATTGTTTCCAATTTCCATGTACTAAAAATGTAGCATAATACAAAGGATTAATCAGAGGAATGATGGTAGCTTGCAATAGCGGAATTACATGTTTAATGATAAAAGGTGATTTGTAACTAGTGGTTAACTAAGTAACTGAGGTCTATGCTTGTAGATTTAAAAATTTACAACCTTATTATGACCTAGCTAAAAACCTCATGCTATAGTTTACAATTGTTGGTATCCAATACATTTTCCAAGCCAAGAAGACCTTAGTTGATCCAATTGCTAATTTAGTCCTAAGTGTAACACCTTATGTGTTTAGCAAGCTACCTTCCTTGATGGAGAACTGTGCTCTTCCCATCATGCAAAACACTAAAGGTACCTCTATAGCCATCATTGATAATGGTCCTCAATAAGAGTGGTATGATGGCATCAAGTTTTACCTAATGTATAGTGAACCTCCACCAAACCTAACTACCCCTAAAAAGGATGCTTTATTTAAATGATTAAAATAATACATCATTGTAGCTGATAACACATTATGTGAAAGGTCCTATGATGGTGTATTGTTAGTATGCATGAGTAAGGCAGAAGCCCACACAGTTATTGAACAAGTTCATAAGGCATATGTGAAGGACATATAGGACTTAGAGCCATGGCTACAAAGATTAAATTCTTAGGATGCTATTTACCCTATATCAAAAGTGATTGCCTACAAAAGGTTAAAACTTGTGACATTTTTCAATGATGCAGCAATCTAATACATGTGCCACTGGTTGTTGCATACTACTCAAATCACATGATCATTTCAATGATTGGGAATTGATCTAAGTAGACCTATAAATCCTAAGTTGTTTGCAAGGCATAGCTTCATCATCATCACAACTAAGTATTTTACAAAGTGAATTGAAGCTATCCCTTTGAGAAAAACAACATCACAACAAGTTTGTAAATTTATCTTAAATAACATTATATCTTATTCTAGCCTATCTTTAACAATCGTAATAGACAATGGATCATAATTCAGTAGCTAAGAGATGCAAATATTTTGTTAATAATTAAACATTAAACATTCGTTTTCATCAACCTACTATCCACAAGCTAATGGTCAAGCTAAAATAAATAATAAGGTAATCATAGATCTCCTTAAGAAAATGCTAAGCAATGGAAAATACAAGTGGCATGAACAACTCTTGTATGCACTTTGGGCTCATAAGAAAATCCTTAGAATTGCAATCAGTACCATCCTATATAGCCTGTTTCATGAATCTAAAGTTGTTTTACCTCTTGAATTGCAAGTTCCATCCTTAAGGGTAGCTTTGTCTAACTTCATCAATGATGAGTAGAATAAGAAGCTATGTACCATTGACCTTGATTTGATGGAGGAATAGAGAATAAAAATGTTGACCCACATTGAATGATATTAAGAGAAGCATAAACAATAACATCATCATGATTTGAACATGTAGAAAGTTAAGGAAGGAGACATTTTGCTAAAGGTTGTTCGCATGTAGACAAATCCGTAGCCAATTGGAAAGGATCTTTGTTAGTCACCAAAGCTTATGGTAATGAAGCGTTTAAACGAGTGGACATAAATGATAATGAATTGACCAATTCAGTTAACTATTCCTAGCTTAAATATTATTATATCTAATACTAACCTATTTTTTGTAGCCTTTGTTTGTCTTTATTTATAGGTTTAAATGAATGATTAATGTTGATAACTTTAGTAGCTTGCAACAAGAGAGACTACATGACCTCTTATCTCTTTCATGAACTCAAAATACTATAAAACTTATAAAAAAATATGATGTAAAATACAAAGCTTTCATGTTTTATCAACTGTAACCCATGGTGATCTATATTTTCTTATTGTCACTTATAACCTCTTGTAATCACATGTATTTTTTGATTTGTTTTCTTGTCCTCTTGGAGTTGTGATTGTAGGATGAGCCTGAAGTCATTGCAGAGGTATGACTCATCATAGTAGTAAGTTACCATGGGACCTTGATGCATGAGATTTAGTTAGCTTGTTCTATCTTGTCAACAGTGATTACCTCACATCATCTCTATCACCCCTCTGGAGCCATAATCTCGTAGCCAAATATTGGCCTTCCTTACCTTGCTAACAATGAAAACCAATGTTTGATATCCATGCACCATGGTCATGTAACATCTCTTGTGACATGCTTTGCTAATCAAGTTTTTTGGATATAACAGACTTCATTTAGTGAGAAAATAAAATAAAGCCTAGTGAAGGTTTTGATCCCATAAAAAAGGGGAAAAATGCTAACAAAGCCAAGAGATCAATGTAACCTAAGGTGAACAAATGGCTTCAAACAAAAAAATGAAGGAATCAAGTGGCCAAAGAAGCTTGAGAACATAGTGTTGGTTCTTTTAAACACCATTGAGTAATTGCAAGTTCAAACATAAAGACCTCTTTAATTAACAAGCATGTCACTGCCATGCCAGAGCTATGATGTCAAAATTTGGAAGTATTTGTTATCCCATGTGATGATACTCCAATAGCCAATATAACCATCATCTCATCCCAAACTATTGATATCCCATTGTGACCTTAATTTATCATTGTTAGCACTTCTTGGCATGATTTGATAGCTCTAGAATCAAATGTAGAAAGGGAACACTAGTGATGAGCCCAAGATAGTGTTTCACATTCTTTGTTAATGTTTCTTAGGTCAATCCTCAAAAGATCAACATAGAGAGATGAATGAGACATCTCGAGGAAATTTATGTGACAAATAAAGAGCTTGGTGGTCAAAATCTACATTGTGATTTAATAGGGATTCAAAGGAAAAAAAATTACCTTGTTTTCTCATAAAAATTGTATCCTGTGACCCTATTTTGACAAAATCTTAGACCTAGTTTTAATGTAAAATAATGTTGGGCCAATGTATAAAGGCTAAGAAACACCACTAAATGTTTCAAGAAAAGTCTCACACATTGGTAGTGTTGATACCAACACGCCCATGCTTGCTTGGCATGGGGCCTTTGTTTATTTTTTAAAAAAGAAAAAGAATAAGAAGAATAAAAAAAATAAAAAAATAAAAAATAAAAAAAAAAGATGGGTTACCCTAACCCTAAAATTGGCTATAAAAAGCCATCAAGGTGATGGAGTTGAGGGGAAGAGGGAGAGGAGAAGTCAGGCTAGGAAGCCCTAGCCCAATGAGGCTAGGGCCATGAAGCCATGGATTAAACCTCCTCTTTCCCTGGGTGGTTGCCAATGGTTTCTCTTTCTTTCCTTTTTTCCAGTCATGGGCAATTTGGACGGTTGGACATCAGCAGATTTTCTTTTATTTTCTGAGCAATTTGGGCGGTTGGACGTCGGCAGATTTTCTTTTATTTTCTGAGCAATTTGGGCAGTTGGATGTCAGCAGATTTTCTTTTATTTTCTGAGAAATTTGGGTGGTTGGACGTTGGCAGATTTTCTTTTATTTTCTGAGCAATTTGGGTGGTTGGACATTGGAAAATTTTCTTTTATTTTCAGCAGATGGCATGTGGTTCTTTCTATCTTCTTTTATTTCAGCAAATGGCAAGTGATGGTGGTGGATTTATATTTATGCAGTTGGCGGTTCGCAGGGCATTGGTGATGTTTGATCGCAGCTACACATGATTCTTGCGGCAACACAGCCATGCATCCTGTCGATGGTTCCTGTTTCTCTCTCCTTTAGTTTTTCTTTTCATGCTTTATTTCTCTCTATGTATTCTCTCTCTCTCTCTATCACTTGGTCACATGGCTCTCTTCAGCTGAGACTATTCCCGGGTTTTCGTACCCATACGGGAGGCGCCCTAGGCAATAGTCTCCTCAAACGAGTTTTTCCGGTGTTGGAATGACCAAAATTTATGCATCAATAGGTAGCCCATACACTACAATGTTGGGTGGTGAAAAGTGCAAAATTTACTATAATTCCAAGCCCAAAAGGTCAAAAACTTTGGTATTTCACATGTTGCAGATTTCATCCATCAAAAGTATCAAAATCATTATAGAGAATGTCAGAAATTTGTTAGAATCAAGCAAGTAGAGAATCAGTAAATTCATGCCTATTTGAACCCAAATTTTCATTAGTTTGAGGACTTTTTAGATTGTTGAAACTCTACCAAAAACTTAAGATTTTTGGAGTAGAGAGATCGCAAAGTCTAGAGCCATTTTTCAATGCATATCACTAGAGTAGCATACCCTATAGTAGCATTCATTACAATGTATATCGATTAGGAGATTGGTGTAGATTGAGTGTAGCACACACCCTTCCTCCTATGCTAAATGTTGAAGATATTCTTTTATTCTTAGTCTGTAAAAGCTCTGATTTGTACAACTCAAAACCTATTACAACTACTATCTATAATATTTATTATAAATTTTGTAGTTTTCTTTGTTTTGGCCATATTGTTTCACTCTTTGTCTATTCTAGTATCAACACTAGATTTAGTTTTGCATTTACATATTTTCACCATTTTCTTTTATTTTCATCATTTGGTAATAAAAATTTAAGTTCTTAAGTGATTAATAAGAATTTTTAAGATGCTCAAGGTCCTTCCAAGGCCCATGGATCTTGAAGTTAAATTATTTCATTTGAGATTGTTCAATTTTTCTAGCACTAAATTTTTCCATTGTTATAAAGAATAGACTTAAACTCAATTTCTATTTTTGTTTCAATGGTAAAACAAGAAATCCACATGAAGTAAAAAGAAGTAGTGACTAAAGAAAAAAATGCAATTAAAGTGTTTTTAAGAAACTAGTGCTTATGCATTATGCATAAACATTTCTTTCATTCTTTATTGCTTACATAATGTAAGCTTTACTTTACTTTTATTTTCTTAATATGATTTTTAAAAAATATTTTTAGAAGTACATTTATTATTTTCTTTGAAAATAATACTATGCACTTCAAACATGCATAAAAAAGACATCCTAGGTACCCTTTGAACCTCCATGTTTGCTCTAGAAAACCTTAACCATAGGCATAACTTTACTAGGTAGCTATCGCATAATGTGATCAACAGTCTCTATTGGTTGCTTTACACAATTGATATCATATTGGAGTTGTATTTTTGAATTATCAATTACATGATGTTTATCATGTCCATAATTTTGTAGCATAGATAAATGGAACACATCATCTACATGTGTCAATTAAGGAGGTAATGCTATATGATAGGCCACTTTCCCAATCCTCTCTAGCACCTCAAAAGTGAGGATCAAGAACTTAAAAGGGGGGTTTAATAAGTTCTAGCTAATGAGACTCAAGTTTTACACAACAGATATACGTGGTTCATCAACTTGGGTATTTCCACACTTGAAGGAAAGAATCCTTGCATACCTTTGAACTTCTCTTCTTAAAAATGTGTTTTTAAGGGAACCACAACCTTTACAAAGTCTTGATATTCACTAGGGATTTTTTCTCTTAGAAACATACCTAATCCTTGAAGGTCCTAATAAGCTTCAAAGATGTCTTCTCTTGATAAGCACATCAAAACCCTCACAACTTATAATAGGATATAGAAAGATCAAGGAAGAATATGGACTAAGCTTCTGATTCCTTGCTTTTATCTCAATAAGGAATAAAAAATATAAGAAATGATAAGAATATGAAGTACAAAATATTTCAAAAGATGTATACAATGATTTCTTAATAACACGAATAATGCTTGCATTTCCAAAAAGGTATCACTATCTTTTATAGCCTTGTCAACATCAAATGTCCATTGGAATTCACACAATAGCTAGAAATAGCTAGTTGAGGTATTTTTCATGAGCTTGATATGTCTTATTGGGTTTCTCCATATTGCAAATGAGACATCTCATTTTACATGAGATTTCTTGGTTGATACGTCTTGACCTATTTTGGCACATCTTGACTAAGATGTCTTGCTTGAGATGTCTTTTCTCAACTTAAGACATTTGTTATTTTATAGAGGCATCTTGCCTAAGACCAAAGCTTCTTAGTAGAGAGATCTTGTAGTAGAATAAGAAGTCTTGGTAGTCTTCAAGACATCTTCTTTGAAATTGAGACATCTTACATCCTTGTGATTTTCTTGAAATCCTTGCATTTTATTATTGGACTTTAGTATACCAGATTGTCAATTGATGCTCTTATCATGGTCTACTTAATTATTCTTTATGCAACTTACCTATACTTGAAAGATCTCATAAGCACATTTCTAAAGATTTCATTTTGAAGGTTTTGACATACCAAAAGGTCAACAATCCCCTCCTTTTTGGTGATGTACAAAACTTGAGAAAATAGGTTACTACAAGTACACATATATAAATATAATTTGCAACATGTAATGAATTAAAAAAGATGAAATTATATGGTAGAAAGGATGGGAAGAGAGGATGGATTAAAGTTAAGAGTTACTCTTCCATTGGAAATGGTTTTAAGAACTAATAAGAATAAGTTATATTAAAAGTTTGTCCATGTCTATCCATAACATGCATTTCATATGCTTTGTATCCATATAAAAGATGATATAATATGAAAGATAACTATAAAACCATTGATATTATATAATCACATCATGCAAAAAAAAAAAAAAAAGGTTATGAGATCTCCATATAGAATAAAATTTGAACACTAAGTCATATAGCATAGATACTAAAGCTATATATATAAACATTATGATCAAAATCTCTCCCTTTCTGGATAGCACCAAAAAGGGAGTCATCATCAACCTCTTAACTATTGACTTTATTATCATCATTAGAATTAGATGCATCATGAGTGGGCCTATAAGTTTCTTCCTCATCATCATGACTACTAGTATTGGAGTAGGAGATTTGCTGAATGTCATCCTCATTAGAGGCAACTGTAACTGGTCCTCATCTAGGATGAAGCTTCACTTGAAAGTGATAGGATGGAGGAGGACTATCATGAGATGGAGCCCACCTAGAAGATGATGAAGTCACTTTGTGCTAATAAGTTTTGGAAATAGCTTATTCCCAATGTGCTGCTATATCAAAAATGCTGTTCATGTTTTGTTGCTTAAAGGACTATGGTGCATGACCATGCTTGAAATGTTTGGAGATTCTTTTAGAAGACTCTGCTTACACAAATGCATCTAGTGTTGGTAGCTTAGTTTGAGGGATGGGATCTCCCTAGGCATGTTCTAGTGCTCCTACTAGTTCTTATGAATTTTATGCATTTCTAAAATCATATGCTTGAGATGGCCCTACTATAGTAGAGTGTCTAGTAGGTTATAGATCTCCTTCACTATTTGTCCAATATGTAGTCATAAGCTCCTCAAACTAAATACCACTAGGAGAAGGAGGAAGTCTTGCTGAATTCATTCTCTAGTGAAGGTACAAAGAATTTCTCTTAATCTTTTCCATTATCTTGGCAATGGACCCTAAGGCATTCTTTAAGAAAGATCCTACCCAAGCACTAATAGACTTGGATCACCTAATTGAGCTACTACTTTTGGTGGAGAAGATGCCTACCTCCTAGATGTCTGAGATGATGAAGGAGCTATGGATTCTACATGAGTTGTACTCCTATTCTTAGAGTAATCAATAAGACTCCTTTTTCTTTTCAGAATGGGAACAATTTCTTGATGTACAAGTAGACTAATAAAAAGAGGGTGTTCATAGATCTACTCTCGAGTATACATGCCCAACATCTCCTTGCAAATACTATTCCCCAAATCTAATAACTATCTCATCAGCAAGTAATATAGCTTAAATGCTTGTGGTGGTAGTAAATAATTGTAAGTTCCTCCTTTGACTATTATATTATACATCACAATGAGTGAAAGGATAGAAGCATCTTGCGATATTTGATGTCTATATACTTTATCATCTTTGAGAAAAACTAACTTACCAAAAAGTGCATCACAAAATTCATTATATGCTACAAGAATTATACCATTAGTGAAAATATCATCTATGGTGTGAATAATAATCCTATGAAAATTAGCACAAGAAACCCCAAGTAATGCATTGATAACCTAAGGGGACACTTCAATAATAACTCCCCTAACCATATAGGTGAAAGCCCCAACAAAAGCATTTGTAATAACAATTTATTAAAATTTTCATATACCAATACTTTTGAGTACACACATATATAAAAATAAATTTTTTCCATCCTAGAGCCTCAAAATATGATAACAATGCCTATTGATGATGCTGACGGAATTTTAGACTATGTTCAAATATAATACACATAGAGAGATTATTCTCAAACCATTTCTAAGAATATGTTGAATGGAATTTGGGTTTATAAGAGATAGATTTGCATGATGATGTTTCTTTAGTGCCCTTGGACTTATGTAGAGGTAGCCTTTAAGTTCCAATCTTCTTGTAAGCCATAGAAGCCAAGCCAAAAAAGTGGAGCTACAGTGTAGAGGAAGCCTTGATTGGCTTAGGTGTGACATCTATGGCTTGAGCTAAGATGGAGAAATGGAAAAATGATTGGTAGAAATATATAAGAAGATGTCTTGGGGAGGATTTGTAGTGCACATGAGATGTCTTGAAGGAAAGTGAGATGTCTTGCTTGAGTTAGGTTGAAAACTAGTTAAGACATCTTGGCTATGGGTTGGACATCTTAGTTGAGACATCTTGATAGAGACGTCTCTAGTGCGATGTCTTTCAAAATAGCAAGATGTATTACTTGGGTATGTATGTTCTCCTTAAGGCATTCGAGATACATAGAATGAAAAAAAATGTGAAAAATCAGAGGATCTTGAAGAATGATAATAACTAAGAAAAATGAAGAATATGAGACATACCATACTTAAAATTTATTTAAGTTATATACAACAAAATGGAGCTATAGAAGCCAAGCCAAAAAAAGTGGAGGTACAGTGTGAAGGAAGCCTTGGTCTATTGAGGTGGGACATCTATGGCTTGAGCTAAGATGGAGAAATGGAAAAATGATTTGTAGAAATATATAGGAAGATGTCTTTGGGAGGATTTGTAGTGCACATGAGATGACCTGAAGCAAAGTGAGATGTCTTGCTTGAGTCGGGTTGAAAATCAATTAAGACATCTTGGCTATGGGTGGGACATCTCAATTGAGATGTCTTGATAGATATGTCTCTAGTGAGATGTCTTTCAAAATAGCAAGATGTCTTACTTGGATATATATGTTCTCCTTAAGGCATTTGAGATACCTTACTAGAATGAGACATACCTTACTTAAAACTTTATTTAAGTTATATACAAAAAATGCATACTACAAGTAATGCAAGTCAAGGAGTCATAATTACGAATACTTACCTTATTTTCTCTAGGAATTTTCTTGCTTAACTAAGTTTATAATGAGGTCCTCCTCTATAGAATCCCATTCTTCTTGTTATTGGATCTTTGTTTCTTGAACCTAAGATTCTTATTTATAACTTTTTTCTTATTAACAGTAGCTACTCTATGATTGTGTTATGTATTTTTATTATTGTAGTGAAGTAAAATATGTTTAGCCATTTTTGTCTCATGCTTCATAGGTCTCCAAAGCTATTTATCTTACAAGACATGCTTTCTATTTTTTGATAAGACAAATAGGTTAAATTATAAAATTTTAATCGTATATAATACTGTGATTGTATATGTCCAAATTTTCCACAATAATGGTAAATAATTTTTCTTGTTTGTGTTGATTATTTAAAATTGGGTATGTACCTCCATTTAGATGAAATATTTTTACATATGTTATCATGAGAATCCTTTTCCATTTCTTTTTTGATGTGCAAAACTTGAGGAATCTCTAGATCTTTAGTAATCTTATCACCACTAGGCCTTATACTTGATAGATCTTTGCTTATCTACTCATAAGATTGAGTTAGATTTTGTACCTTAGCCTTTATGTCTATGTTTTCCCTTTTTAAAGAGGAGCATATAGTATGGAATTCAAATATTTCAACTTCCTTATTGTGTAACATCTTTTTCATTTTGATGCATAAATGTTAAAAAGAAATAATTTCTTCATGCAACATGTTATACCTTCCCTTGATATTACCTTTAGGTTCTTCAAAATCCTCCATGGGGTTTTTGCTTACAAGTGCCATGCAAATAAGATGAGAGTTCATTGATGGATCATTAGTTTCTTCTTCACTATATTCATCATCCTAGCTAGTGTAGAGATTTTTGGACTTCTTATATTCTTGAATTAATTCCTTCTTTGGTCACCTACTAGTACTAGGAAATTTGGGGGCCACATGACCTCTTCCATCACATATTTAGCATTTTATAGAAGAAATATAAAGATTATAATTTTTAGGTTGTTTACCTTTCGCTTTACCTTTGTTGTTCGATTGAGTGTAACTTTTTTCTTTCATTATTAGATGTCTTTTTACTCTTCTTGTTAGGAGTGTTAGTTCATCATCACTATTTGCATCACAATTAGATATCTTCTTTTATTTTGAAGATTTCTTAAGTATAATATTTTTTTCTTTGATGGCCCATTCATTGATGAGATTCTTTTCATATGCTACAAGAGCATTTTGCAATTCTTCAAACTTGAGTATAGAGAAATATCTAATTTCTTTCATTATAGTGATTTTGGGTCTAAATTCAAAAAGTGGAGTTCTAATCACTTTAATGATGACTTCACTCTCAAGTAACACTTTCCTTGTGCCTCTAATGGTTACTACAAGATCATTGGCCCTAGAAATATAATATTTGATTCTTTCACCTTCTTTAGTTACCAACTTATCATATTTAGATTACAAGACTAGGAGTTTGGATTGTTTCACCACTAAGGTACCATCATAAGTGGCCTCGAGAACTTTCTAAATTTCTTTGGTAGTTTTACATCTAGCTATTCTATTAAATTCATGTTTGCTAAGAGCATAGTAAAGATAGATCCTAGACTTTAAATTAAACATAAGCTTATTTTTGTCATCATTAGACCACTTACCTCTTGGTAGTGTAGTGCCTGTAGAGTTATCGATGGGATGTATGTATCCATCCATGATGGATTGCCATACTTTAAATTTCATGGATTCAAAAAATGCTTGCATCTATGCTTTCTAATATGTGAAGTCGATCAAATCGAATATAGGTGGCTTCTTGTAAGATGTTCCCTTCATACTCCACTCTTGAGTTGTTATGGTTAAATTAGGAGTACCCTGCTTTAATACCACTTAAGTATTGGGAACTTAGAAGGGGGATTGAATAATTTATAGCTAATGAGACCTAATGTTTACATAATAGATGTACATGGTTCTCCAACTTGGGTATTTCCACACTTGGAGAGTAGAATTGTTGCATACCTCTAGACTTTGTTCCTTCAAACATGTGATTTTAAGGACACCAAAATCTTGAGAAAGTTATGATGTTTGCTAGAGGTGTTTTCTCTTATAAACACACTCAACCCCTCAAGGTCCCAACAAGCTCAATAGATTTCTTCTTTCAATAAGCACATCAAATTCCTTAGGGCTTACAATTGGAGATAGAAAGATCAAGGAAGAATATGAACCAAGCTTTTAATTTGTTTCTTTTGGCTTAACAAACAATAAACAATACAACAAATGATAAGAATATAAAGTACAAAATATCTCAAAAGATGTATAAAATGATTACTTAATTACATGAATAATGCTTGCCTTCCCAAAAAGATATCACTAACCTTTATTGCCTTGTTAACATCAAATGTCAGTTGGAATTCATACAATGGATAGAAATGACTAGTTGAGACATCTTTCATGAGCTTGAGATGTCTTACTATGTTTCTCCATCTTGAAGGTGAGACATCTCATTTTACTTGAGGCATGTTGTTTGAGATGTCTTAACTTATTTTGGGATATCTTAACTAAGACATCTTTCCTCAACTTGAGAAATCTATAGTTTTGTAGAGATGTCTTGCTTGAGAGCATAGCTTCTTAGTAGAGATATCTTGTAATAGAATGAGATGTCTTGGAAGTCTCTAGGATATCTTCTTTGGAATTAAGACATCTTGCATCCTTGTAATTTTCTCCAAATCCTTGCATTTTCTTGTTGAACTTTATTATACTAGATTGTCAGTTCATTCTTTTGTCTTGGTATCCTTAATTATTATCTATGAAACTTACGTAGACCTATCAGATCTCATAAGGATATTTCCTATAACTGTATTTTTCAAGGTTTTGACATACCAAAATGTCACCAAAAAGGACCAATGTACCTAAAAGCCAAATTTTCCTTTCAACCAAATTGTGTAAGGCCCTTCAAGGGAGAAACATGAAGAAACATATGATCCCCAACTACAAATGTTAGTGGCCTTCGACACTAATTGACATATGGTTCTTGTCTATTCTATGTAGCTCTTAATCTATCTCAAATCTCTTGAACCTACTTTGTAGTCTACATCACCAAATTTGTGCTTACCTATTGATGATCTTCTATGGTATCCCAACATAAAGGAATTGTACATGGCCTACCATATAATGATCTCACATGGTACTAGCTACAAACTTTCCTAATACTTATTATTATATGCAAATTCAACTAGTGTTAGCATTCGATCCTAGTCATCTCTATACTACAAAACATAGGCTCTCAACATATCCTTAAGAATTTGATTCACATGCTTAGTTTATTTATCTATGATATGCTAAACTCATGTTAAGTCTTGTATCCATCTCATTCTAAAATGCCTATAAAAAATGTGACATGAATCTAGCATCTTTATCACTAATAGTCCATCATGGCACCCCATGCAACTACAGTATTACAAGAAAGAGATGTGCAGTCTCTATTGCACTCATTAATGCTTATGTGGTAAGAAAATGGGCAGAATTTGTTAACAAGTTAAAAATTGATAATATAGCATTATGGCCATTATGAGTCCATCGAAGACTAACAATGAAATCCATACTAATGACATCCCATTTCCACCAAGGAATATCTTTGAAGTAAAAATATCCTTAGGTCTCTAATGTTCTATCTTCACTTGCTAGTAAATTAGAGATTAATAGACATGCTCCCCTATATTCCTCTTCATATCATGCCACCAATACATCCGTCGTAAACCTTGGTAAATCTGCTAACTTTTTGGATGCATATTGTATCTAGTCATATGGGCCTCATCCATTAATTAAAATCATAAAGCTTCTAAAATATATACTTGACCATCCCTTTGTAACACACCATGATTATCCACAGAGAATGATCTATTAGAAGTGATCTACTACCTCAACTCTTAACACCATGGATCCTTCCATTACTACTCTCAAATTTACTCCTATAAATCTAATTGGATAGTCAAGATATTAAGCTTACATGCAATCCTACTCAATGCATCAGCTACTTTATTACTCTTGCTAGGTCTGTATCTAATAGTAAAATCAAAATTAGCAAGTAATTCCACCCATCTACATTATCGTAGGTTTAACTGTAGTTGACTCATAAGATATTAGAGGCTCTTATAATAAGTCAAAATAGTAACCTATTCCCCATATAGATAATGATGCCAAATATTCAATGTAAATATCATAGTACCTAACTTTAGATCATGCACAGGATATCTCGTTTCATGTGGACTCTAGTGATGAGATGCATAAGACACAACCTATCCATCATGCATTAACACATAAGAAAATTCATCTTCCAAAGCATCAGTGCCAACATAAGATGGATGTCTTGGTATAGGAGATACTAGCACTAGAGTAGTCATTAATCTATGCTTCAACTTTTGAAATGTAGCTTGACAAGTAGAGCTCTAAACAAAGCTAGTCTCATTCCTTAGTAGCTGAGTTAAAGAAGGCGCTATTTGAGAAAAATTTTCTATAAATATATGGTAATAACCTATTAACTTCAAGAAACTCCATACCTCTACTTGAATGTGGTATAGGCCAATCACTAATAACTTTAATCTTTGAGGGATCCACAGAGATACCAACTTTTGACACCACATGCTTTAAGAATTGAATCTCAAACTAGCAAAATGAACACTTGGATGGTCAAGTGTATAATTGTTACTCCCTCAAAGTTTATAATACTATCTGAAAGTGCTATGCATGCAACTCCCCATAAGAAGAATATATCAAGATATCAGCTATGAATAAAATTATAAACTAATCTAAAAATGATCACCTCACATTATTCATGAGGTTCATGAAAACTATTGGTACATTTATCAACCTAAATGTAAGTACTAGAAACTCATAATCATTATATCAAGTTTTGAATGTTGTCTTTGACAAAATCTTATTCATGAACTTACATCTAATGATACCTAGATTTGAGATCAATCTTTGAGAGCATATGAATCTAAATGGAAGTACCAAAAGCTCATAATGGCCATATCGAGTTTTGAATGTTATCTTTGACACATCTTACTATGAAGCTATATCTAATGATACCAAAACTTAAGATCAATCTTTAAGAATACATGAACTCCCTAAAGTTGCTCAAAAAAGTCATTAATACATAGTATAGGATATTTTTTTTCACAGTCACCTAGATTAGTTTCTTGTAATCTATGAATAGTTGAAATCTTCCATCCTTCTTTTTAATAAATAGCACTGGTACTCCTCACAATGATACACTAGATTGAAATAGGCCTTTGTCCAATAATTTCTATAGCTAGATCATTAGCTCTGCTAGCTCTATGGGAGACATCCTATGTGAAATCTTTGAAATAGACTCTATACCTAGTTTAAGTTAGATTTCAAACTTAATTTCTTACCTTAGTGGTAAACCTAGTAATTTTGACTAGAATACATCAAGTAACTTCTAGATGATAGGGATTTGATCTATCTCCATCTTATCTATTTTATACATTATGATCACAAAGAATCCATGTCCTTTTCAAAGCATCTATGGTACATTTGAGAGAAAATCAAATCCAAGTGCATACACATTAGATGAGTTTGTACCTCAATCGGAGCACCATTTGCTAAATACAATCTTAAGAGCTTTTGTTGATAATTTAAACTAGCATTAAATTATGATATGAAATCCATCCTAAAAATTACATCATATACTTCAAGATTCGTGATACAAAAATTACTATCTCTCTAAGAACCTTTCAATTCTACTAGTAGACTTATATATACTTGATCAATTCGAGTCTCATGGCCTATAGCAGAAGATACTATCAACCTAGTGTAGCAATCGAAAACTTCAGTGGCTGGAAACACCGAGAGGTTGTTGGGTGAACAATTTTAACCCTAGATCTGTGCGAGGGCTATGCTAGATACAATGGAAGCGAGGCGCCTTGAACAGTTTGGTCGATCAGATAGGGACTTAATTGGTGTAAGTTAACCTTTCGTAAACGTTGTTTTAAGTACGAGATACGTGAGGCAAAACCAATGATTAATAAATGTAGGAATGCAGAAAATAATGCTAAACAATGATAATAATGAAGAAATAACAAAATGAGCTAGGGTAAGGAAATTCACCATCGCAAAATCATGGGTTCAATTCTCTTCCTTGTTTGAAGTGTACAACAAGTTATACAATGCTAGAGGTACACAGAGAGTTCAAGAATGACTGGAATGCTCAAAATGTGCCAACTATGATTTTGAGTGAGAACTTACAAGCCAATAGTGCAAAAATGCCAATGCAAAGAGCCAATGCCAAATGCCAATGCAAAATGCCAACTCAAAATTACCACAAATCGCCAAACTTGCCAACAAAATTTGCCAACTGTTGTCTTCAATGAAAAAATGCTAGTTCTTTCTACAAAAAAGCCAACCCTTTAAGCGTTGTTTGTAGGGGTATTTATAGGGCCAGGAGTAAGTGAGAAATGAGGCCTAGATACCATGTGTCTTGGACCCATGAGATGTCAATGTGCTTGTACTGCAAAGGTGTGCAACGCTGGTCACGAACTTGCTATGTTGTCAAAACTACTCATGCCAATAATGTAAGCAAGAAATGAAGCACATTGAAGTGGCATAGTTGCTTGCTACACTGTGCTATGCTACGTAGCATAGCACATCGGCATAGTATAGCTACTTACTACATTGTGCTACATGTGTAGCGTAGCACAGTGTAGCCACCGATTTGAAAAAGAAACTTGTGTTGAAGTTACTAGCTTTTGCTGAAAGTCTTGGCACATGCGGGATTAACTTTTGGAGCACTTTGTTAATTTGCATATTTTCTATGCTATTCTACACTACGTAGCATAGCAGCCAATGTAATTTGCACTTCTGTCAAAACTATGATGAGAAAAATCTGCCTGTTTTGCCCTTGCTACGCCGTGCTACACTATATAGGGTAGCATAGTGTAGCACTATGTGTTGGCTAATTTCTGACTTTTCCTTATGTGAACATCTTACTAAAACTTGTATTCGGACACTTGCTTGATTTTCAAAGGCTTGCTACACTACGCAGTGTAGCGTAGCTTAGCAGACTTCTCCACTAGAAAACTTGCTGAACTGTTTTGTCCATCCTAAACACCATCGACAACTCCATGCATGGTTTCTGAGTAGACTATCAACCAGGTGAATCATCTGGGTTGGTAGGTCAGAGAGTCCATTGGGCCTATCAGCTCTAGAGGTTAAAAACTTGCTGAACTGAATAGTCTAACCCCAATGTCTACACTTTTTGCCAAGCTATCATGACGCTGCACTTGTGGAAATCCCTTGCTTGAATTCCAAGACCTTAGTGAAGCAAGAGGGTCTCAAAATTTTGTGGTGTTTCAATGACCCCTCTTTGTTGACTTCTGGAGGATGGGACCAAGAGACACCAACAAAGAATACAAAACATCACGAAAAATAAGATGCTAACATCACTCTTCAGTAATTGTCAAGATGTCGCTTAGCTATGCTTGAGAGTGCTAGGATAGTCATGTAGGGAAGGGGGAAAGTGTGGAGTTGCGAAGAAAGTTTTAGGAAGGGAAAGAAGTAGCAATGTGGTCCCTCATTGAAGTGCTTGTGAGGGAGTTGATATGCATGGGTATCTTTTCCTTTGTAGGCTTCTGAAATCTTGTATGAATTCTTAGAGACGATCATTGCAAAACAGCTGATGTGCCATTTGTTTTAGGCACATTCTTTTTTTTTTTTGTGGAGCTTTTGCTCTTCTACACTTTTCTTTTGCTATTTTTCCATTTTCATTTTCAAACAACCTTGTTGTTGTAGGATAGTTGTTTCTTTCCCAGGATGAGTTGCATTACATCCACATGGGGCTTCGACCTGCCTACAGATGCTTTCCATGTGGCGAGTTGCATTACGTGTGTCATGGAATTTGCGGTTGAGCATACGGGAGGGCTCTACAGGCATAGGAAAATTTGTAAAAGAGAGGTGTGATAGGGAGAATTACGGGTGTAAGGAACAAGGTAAAGGAGGTTAAGGGGGAGGACAGGATGTGCACTCCCAAGTAGCCGAGCTAGTCAGTACGACCACCCTGGAGCGATGTAGTGTCCTGCCATTGTGGTGAGACACACCTATGACTGACACCCTGTGGCATGTATCTTGCAAACACAACAGTGAGAAAACCAGAAGAAACAACCATTAGGTGAAATGAAGGCAAAGGTCTTGCTTTCTTTGAACACTACTAGAACAAAAAATGTTGTTGCTGAGGCATTCAACATCCAAACTAGAAAGGCCAGTAGTGGTTTTGGTAGCATCAGCATGGAGGAGTTGGCACTGAGGCAGTTAGGAATTGCAGTGATGTAAGTGTTCAGGAGTCCCTGCCTAAGGCAAACATCATGCAGATCAGCTGTAAGGTGAGGTGCCCAATAGTTGAACATCTTTTTGGCTCAGGCGATGGTGGGGGATGGAGGGTAGCACTACTATGGTTGGGCCACAATAGTGTTGGGACTCCAGTAGCAGATGCTGGCCATGGAAGCTACTGCCAGGGCGATGGGCCATGGTGGCGGTAGCTTTGGAAGGTCAGCAAGATGTCATACGACATTTTTGGAGGATTAGCAGGATGCCAGGGGTAGTGGCATTGCATATATTCCAGAGGATGCTTTCATGGCGTCGTGAACTGCATTCTGGAACTACAATGTCCCACCCCATGTTGGCACTGTGCACGCTCGCTTGTTTACAGAGTTATGGGCGCATGTTGAGGATGTGCTGTGAACCCAGTTTAAGATCCTGGTAGACCATTTGATGTGTTGATTTAAGATGTTAGTAGACCATGGTGCACTAGTTTAAGGTCCTAGCAGACCACTGTGCTAGTTTAAGGTCCCAACAGACTGCTATGCTAGTTTATCATCATAGTGGATGGTCGCTATGCTAGTTTAAGGTCCTAGTAGACCGCTGTGATAGTTTATCATGATAGCGGACGATGGATAGGCCAATTTAAGGTTGTAGCAGATTGTATGTGCCAGTTTAATGTCATAGAAGACCTGCTTTGCTAGTTTTATGTCATGGTAGATGATCTATGCTAGTTTATAGTCATAGCAGACTACCTTTGCTAGTTTTATGTCATAGCGGACGAGCTTTGCCAGGTTTATGTTGTAGCAGACATTTGCTTACCTTGCTCATGCATCAGATGTAGTATGGCTTGAGATATGAATGATTCACAAGATTTGCAAACTCATTGCCATCCATGTCTTCCAACTTGAAGGCCCCATTCCCGTAGGCTTTTGTGACCATGAATGGACCTTCCCAGTTTGCTGAGAATTTGTTCACATGCTCACAAATAGCCTTGAGAATGAGGTCTCCCTTTTTTATTGGCCTTTGATATAGATTTTTATGATGCTTTGGTCATTACCTGTCTTGATAATGCTCTATGCGATCAAGTGTCTATGCACACTTCTCCTCTATTAAGTCGAGGTCATGATCCTCGACTCATTATTCTAGGATTCACTTACAACGTTTGATAGGAGCATTCAAAGTGATGGTACCTGCAGCTCAAGATGCAACACCACTTCAGATCTGTAAATAAGACTATAAGGAGTTTTACTTGTTACTGTCCTACATTTCATCTTGTAAGCCCATAGGACATAGAGGATTTGCTCGTGCCATCACCTCTTGTTGTTGCTAAGCATTTTCTTGAGCAAGTTGATGATTTCCTTGTTCGTAGCTTCTGCCTATCCGTTTCCCTGCGGGTAATATGGTGAAGAGAATGATTGCCTAATGCTAAGATTGCTACAAAAGGTTTTGGTTTCCGCACTACTGAATTGTGGCCTGTTGTTGGTCACAATAGTCATGGGGAGCCCAAACCTCATCACGATGTTATCTAATATGAAGTGGCAAACATATTGAGATGTAGTCTTCCTAAGGGGAATAGCCTCCACCCACTTTGTAAAATACTCAATGGCGGTGATGATGAAGCTATGCCTTGTGGAAGACTTAGGTGTGATAGGTCCTATAATGTCTAGTCCCCATCATTGGAATGGCCACATGATCTGTGTTGGATGCAATTCAGTAGGTGAAACGTGTATGAGATTTGCGTATCGTTGGCATGTGTCACAAGTTTTGACTTTGGCTAGGCAATCATGCTCCATGTGAGGCCAGTAGTACCCTAGGCATCTGATCTTTGCCACCATGGCCCTAGGCACTATGTGTCCACCACACAGTCTCTCATGTGCCTCATTAATGACCTTCTATGCTTGCTCCTCGTTTACGCATGTTAGAAATGTCCCATCAAAGGAGTTATTGCATAAGGTGTTGTCTCCCATGAGTACGTATCATCGAGCACACTTGCGGATCGCATTCCTCTGGGTAGATGTCAATCCGTGTGGGGGCTCACCATGTTGTAGGTAGGCTTTACTGTTGATGTACTAGTCTTGGGTATCCGCAGTGCTTACAGAGGCTGTGTTTACTACTTGAGTAATAGGCTCCGTACACTTGGTGATCGAAGCGGGCAAACTTGCAAACAGGTGTGGTGGCACATTTAATGCTAAGGTGGCTAGGGTGTCTACTACAATGTTTTCATTACGTGGCATGTGTTGAATGTTTGTTTTTGCAAATTGTTTAAGCAAAATTTTTACTAGGTCACAATAGGACTACAGATGAGTAGCCTTGCAGGCATAGACCTTAGTGATTTGATTCACAATGAGTTGTGAATTGCCCCAAATCACCAGATGTTGAATTTTTAGTACTTGGGTTGCTAAGAGGCCCTGAGAAGTCCTTTGTACTCTACCACATTGTTTGTACAAAGGAACGTGAAACGATAAGCAAATGGTTGGATGTCCCTAGAAGGGAATGTAATGATGGTCGCTGCACTACCACCACGCGTAGTTGAGGCACAGTCGAAGTGCAAAGTAGCTTCAAGATGTGATGGGATAGCGTTGATGGTACTAATGTGCTCATCAGGGAATTTGGGTTCTATGGTTACCTGATTGTCGACGGGTGAGATCGTAAGTTTGGTAGCTATAGCTTGACCTTTTGTCGATGATTGGCTTACATAATGCAAATCAAATTCCACGATTATGGCTTTCCACCAAGCTATCCTACTGCTTTCGTACAGATCGTTCATGATAGCCCAGAGTACATTGCTCTTGCAAATGATGTTAACTTTATTATGAAATAGGTAATGCCTTCACTTTTTTAATGAAAACAATAGGATGAGGAAATTTCTCTCCACCTCATTGTATTTCGCCTCATATGCTATCAATGCATGACTTAGATAATACACTGGAATTTCAGAACCGTCATCTTATCTCTGACATAACAGTGCCACGATAGATGTGCCTAAGGTGGCAAGGTAGATATAGAAAGGCTTATCCCTCTGCAGTGGGTAAACATTCGGGAAATGTAAAAGCTATTTCTTCAGATCATCAAAGGCTTGTTGACATTATGTTGTCCATTCGAAGTTAACCCGCTTCTTTAGTAAGTGTTTCATGGGGTGTAACTTGTCAGTCAACTTCGCTATAAACCTTCTGATGGACTGTACCCTGCCTTGCAACCTGTGCAATTCCTTAAGGTTGGTAGGGGATGCTAGACTAACAATGGCCTTAATTTTGTTGGGGTCCACTCGTATTCCAGCCTCTGATACTATGAACCCTAACATGTGTTCGGTTCTCACCTTGAAGACACTTTTTTGGGTTGAGGCGTAAGTCATGCATTTGGCAATGTTTGAGGACTACACCTAGATTGTTGGGATGATCAATAGCCTTTTTAGATTTGACTGCTACGTCATCCACATAGTCGTTTAATGTTTCTAGGATGTAGTCACTAAAGATGTATGTCATGACTCTCTGGTAGGTTGCTCTAGCATTTTTGAGCCCAAAGGGCATCATGGTGTAACAGAAAGTACCCCATGGGTCATGAAAGTTGTTGTTAGCTGATGCTTTGGGTTGATGACAATTTAGTTATAGCCGGAGAAACTATCCATGAAGTATAACAGAGTGTGACCAGCCGTAGTGTCGATGAGTTGATCAATACTTGGCAGTGGGAAGTCATCTTTGATCATTGCTTTGTTCAGATCTCGGAAGTCTATACAGATTCATATTCCTCCCATTTTCTTAGAAACCACAACGATGTTTGACACCCACTCTAAGTAATCAACTACTCAGATGAAACCAACCTAATACAGCTTAGTGATTTCATCCAGTACGACTAGTGTGATCTATGGTTTAACCTTGTGAGCCTTTTACATAACTGCTTTCATACACGGATCTAAGATAATGTTGTGCTGTATAAGCCTCGAATCTAAGCCTGGAATGTCATTATAAGACCACAAAAATACTTTAATGTTGTCTTGTAGTATCTTGGATACATCTTTGTATGTTTGCGAATCTAGGAGAGAGCTAAGCTTCAACGTTTTTATTTTCCCCTTGGATGTAGTCATAGGCGTTTCAATGAGAGGGTCCTCAGTTACATCCTTGGCCTCTAAATCTAAGGCTTTGACTAGATGTTCAGGCCAGTCTTGAGATGTTTCTAAGGATGCTACTATGCTATCTATGGATGATTCTTAGTTTATTGACTCTAGGTTTAGTTGTCTTGCAAGCTCACCGTGTGGACCTGTCAAGGCTAGAGGTGAAGAAAGATCATGATGCATTGCCATTCTTGCTCAACCTGCCACAATGAGATAAATGCCAAGTTAAGTGATACCTATTTGTAGCAACAATGCATAGTAAACATTTGCAAAAAAATGATGAAATATGCAATGGCTAAATAACTATAATCTATGATACAAAGTTTACGATTTGCCAGTTTAAGGTCGTAGCGGACCGTCTAGATGTAAAAGTGCAAAATTGTTAGTTTAAGGTCTTTGCAGACTGCTAACTTGGTTGAGTTTATAAATTAAAAGTATTAGTTTAAGGTCTTTATAGAATTCTAACCTAGTTGAAACTATAAGTCAGAACTACTAGTTTAAGGTCTTTGAGGACCACTAACTTGTTACTCTTGCGAAGGCGAATGGCTAGTTTAAAGTGGGTCGAAGTTTTTGATCAGGCCCACCTGCCACAATGCAAACAGTGCTACTACACTATGGCAAGAGTGCTATGCTGTACGGAACATCCCACATTAATCAGGGTGAGAAAATGGCAAGTTCTTTTTTGCTCTGTTGGCTATAAATAGGGGTTTACCCCCGGTAAACTCGCCATTTTTACCATAAAAGTGTAGATCCCACATCCAGAGCGTAGAGCGATTGTGCTAACAAAGAGCAATGTGATTTAGCATAGTAACTAAGAAAGAATCTACAACTGAGAAGATGGCACCTAAGAGAGAACGCAAACACCTAGCGTTTGCCAAGGTAGACGAGGTGAAAGACACCCTAGGGCATTTGTCGTAGGCGCGCATCGCAGTGTGGGAGGAAACTCTGTCGGCCTGGTAAGTTGCTATGCTACCTGTATTTGCTATGCCGCTATTGTTAGCTTTGCTTTCTCTTTTCATTTCTACTTTCATTTAGAAATCTGCATTTTCTATCATCGTTTTTGCTGTTATTTTGGCTATTACACTATCACTGTTGCTGATTCAGCTACCATGATGTATAGATGCTACGCTAAGGTTGCATGCAATATTGCTGAGACCGCCATTGCTATGGCTACCTTGCTACAGAGGTTTGGATGATTCTGGCAACCTAGCATGCGAATAGCATAGCGTACGATCCTCAAGAGGGTTTGGCCATGCGCATGATTTGACAGCATAACATGTGTCTATCATAGCGTAGTGCACATCATTTTGTCAGGCAGAAGATTTGTTGAAATGGTTGCAGTGTATTAAATTCTTTCTCATTTAAAAAATTATTTTTTAAATTTTGTGATTCTGGTATGCTATTGCCTTTTTGCTTTTGCTAGACTACATGCATGAAAAGAATTATGCTACGCTATCTACTAATGGCTAATCCTACTACGCTACATGTGAACTTCACTCGAACATGCTATTAACATTTGCCATTGTGTTCTGCAGGGTAATGCTAAGGTTGATTTTAATCATCCTAGAAATTGTAGGGGTCCTATGCTACCTAAGTGAACCAGTGGCTAACATTCCTTCGCCCGACATGCGTGTGGGGCAACAGGCGGTTTGGTTCCGGGAAGGTGCATAGGACTTCCTATAATTTCTCTTCCAACACTTTAGTGTGATCGTTTGGTCACACTTATCGAAGGAGGTAGCAACCGTAATTATGAAAATCCCATTACCTGGGGCAAACTAGGATATTCTGAAATTTATGACCGATGGAGCAATTGGGAGCGGGCAGGCAAAGGGATCTAGTCAGCACCCAAAAATCTTGAGGAATTTGACTTGGATATGAGACATGCCCAAATATAATTGCTACCACCTGTACAATAGGTTGTTCATTTCTCGCCACATGGGAACTTGTTTTCAGAACCCACCAGGAACCGTTTATTGTATCGACGGGTGAGTTCTGTAAGCATATTCCGCTACACTATGCAATGCATGCTATGCTAGGAAAAAATGTTAACAGTGTATTTTTGTTACTAGGTTCTTCATCAACAAGAGTGGACTTCATGGTGATATTGATGCCTTGGCCTTGGCACAAATGGTGCTGCATTAGTTTTCTTCCACTGAGAATATGTGCATAGGCATGATAGGCCAATGCAGGGGTGAGTACAAAACCTACCCAACTCGGTACTCCCAGTTCTATGATAGGTGTAAGGAATTTAGTTGGTTGGATGGGGATTGGACACCCTTTAGGCCGATCACCATTGAAGACATGTCAGTGGATCTCCCACCATTCTTGTTGCCATTTAAGCCTAATATGCTAAACCATGAGTTTTTTGCATGTTCGAGTGTTGTTCCTGTGTTTCTGCTATCTTTCTATTTTGTTTAAGTTTTTGCCTTTTTCTGTTGTGAACTGCTACAGCAGCGAAGAAATCCTAGGAGGTAATGGTGATCACCTCTAGGCACAACGAGGTCAACATTTACTTAAAGTACAGGGAGGTAGATGAGACCCAACACTGGCTTTGCAACGGGACCCCAGAATTGCTTACCAACAACCTTTGGGATGCTGGGCTCATGAAATTATTCTTGGTCGTGAACCTAAACATCTCTACTGCTGAAATGCTTGCCCTAGCTGACTTATTTTTTGAAAGGGTAGACCGCTTCCGCACAAGTGTGCACGGCGTGTTGGTGGTCCTTGAGATCAATGACCAACTATTCGTGGATCTTTTCAATGTCCCTGCTGATGGTCTCCTCATGGGGGAAAAGACCAAAAAGGAGGCAAACCATCAGGGGAACATTGAGGAGTGGCTAGGGGCAGCGAAAGGGCAAAAGGGGATCCCTATTAAAGCTGCTAAGCTAAAAGCGGCCAAAATGGTTTACCCCATCTTCCGTGCCTACGCTTTCCCCAAGCTACTCTCCCAAGGCAAGCTCATTGGGATTGAGAAAGCTTGGGTAATGAGGGAGGTCATGGAAGAGGGGGCTCATTACAACTGGGCCAAGCATCTCTGCAAAGGTCTACAAGCTACAATGGTCAAGCTTCATAAGAAGCCTGAATCCCGTTTCAATGTGAATCATGCTTTTTTCGTAGCTTACTTGTGGTGGTTTGTGGAATTCTTGGTAGTTCGTGAGAATGGAGTCTGGGTGATGCAAAATCGTAACCAGATTTCCAAATCATGGATTTGCCAAGTCTTCCGCACCACCCAATCCCAGGATCCCCCAGAAGCTATTGGGGAGTCATTTTCAATGATGACTAGGGATTGGGTGGCCTGCAACTTCCGTGGCCAAGACAACGTAGGAGAGGCATCCCCTGCTACTACGGGTAGCGTATCACAGGGGAAATGCCTCATCGTGGAGATGATGGCCACTAAGTTATGGCAAAAAAGGTCTCATCTGATTGAGGAGCCTCCCCATACGAACAAAGAAGGGGGGAAAAGACTGCAATTTAAGTTACGCAAAATACAACCTCCAATTGGTAAATGCTTTTCTCTCTTTATATGTTTCTTTGCTTGTTTGGTTAATTCTTGCTATGCTGTGCTACGCTACCTAGCGTAGCATTTTTTTAAGCTAATCTACTTTTTTCTAATGTAAACATGCTTTGCTAATAGAGGAAGAAGATGAAGAGGAAGAAGGAGAAGAGGTGATGGCCCCCAAAATAGGGGTAGCTAATAAAGATGTGGGGGCCCCAGCCACAGAGAAAAGGGCCTTGATCAAGAAGGAAGGAGCTTCTTCCATGAAGAAAGGGGCTCCTGTAGACGAGGAAAATGCTCCTGCTGATGAGGAGGGCATTTCTACCAATGAGGAGGACTCCCTTGTGGATGAGGAGGATGCTCCTGTGGATGAAGAGGATGTTGGTGCCACAAAAAGAAGGGCCCCAGCGAATAAAGAAGAGGCCCTTGTCAACCGGGAAGGGACCTCTACTAATGATCCCTTTGCTAAATGTAGTTTAGCACCAAAGGAATAGATGGACACGGAGGGTACTGCCATGGTGTTATGCCAACAAGGAGGGGAGCTACAACTAGATGCCGGTGAGTTTGATCGCATGTTCGATAGTATGTCGATGGGCGACCACCCTGCTATCACCCTTGAGGATTTTCTAGGTAGGAGACTTTACAATGTCATTTAGATTGCTCATCAGCTTTATTATAGTCCTCTCAGTCATGCCTGGCACATTTTGTTGTGTGGCAGACACCACAGTTGACACTATGGGCCCTTCTTCGATCTGCCTATGACCATGGGCTGAGACTCCTGATAAATTTGCATTCATGTAGGGGGTGGTTGACGACATGATTGATCATCTCAAGCAAATTGATCCAGAAGTGGGTAAGTAAAGTGGCTACGTTAGGCTCTGTAAGTTGCTACGCTAAAACTTTTGGATTGCTAGATTTTGCTATGCTACTATGACTAATGCATTTTTATGTGTGGTTAACAACTTCTCACCTCAAGTGGGACCCAAAATAGGTAGTGAAGGTTGACGCCGTGCCTGCATTCCCACCAGAAGTGATCGAGGTGCCTTGTCGCATATACGATGAGGCTAGCGAATGCGCGTTGTACTTGGCATGCTCCTTGTGGGAGTGCAGGCGTGTGAACGAAGACCTGTGGAAACAGGTCTAGAAGCTTGAGAAGGAGAAGGCCAATTTGACCACTGAGGTGGGAGACCTTTGCTCTATAAATGAGTTTCTACTGGCCTGTGATAACAATGATGGTAGTTGATGCACGGCCGTTGTACCGTTCGAAATCACTGGTCTCCGACTGGAAGGAAACAAAGACTGTGGGATCGTAGGAAGCGCACAGAAGACCCTACGTTTGCTTGAGGGTGAGCTAGAATGAACGAAGGTAGAGTACCTTTGGTGGTCCACACGCGGATCAGACAAGGATTTCCCCAAACGTACACCAAAGTGCTATACGTTGGGTTATACGTAAATGGCGTAGTGGGCGTAAATCAGAGCGTAAACAGTGTAATTGATGCAAACAGAGTGTAACGTAAATGAGAGAAAACAGAATATATGCAACAATTAATGTAAACTGTAAAAAATTTTGGGAAGAAAATGTAACAATGGCATTACAGAATGAAAGTACAATGCACCGGTCTAACGCAGTTGTGACTGGAACACAAGGCGGATGAAAAGCTTCAATGGATGCAGGGATGATTGTGGCTGGTTCACACTGTAAGCACGACGTAGAGGCTGTATGCTCAGCGTACAGGGTTGTCCAGCGTAAAAGGTTTTATGCTCTGGTTCGCAGCGTCTCTGCTCTCTGGTGTGCTCTGAGAATTTTTCCAATCGACCAGGATCTCGTGAAAAATTGGGGTTTTATATAGGTCTTGACGACAGACTCAGGTTGGGCAACACGTGGCATGTTGATCGAGTGCAAAAGCGTAAAATTTACAAGTGTACAGTATGTTACATGTGGTGGGCGTATACATTGTGTCTGGCAAGCGTAAACTGTGGGCGTATACGCCCAATGTATACACTGATATGCTGGGCGTATGCGAACTTAGGCGTAGAGGTCATGGATGTTGGCGTATACGCTGATGGATGTTGGGCGTATACGCTGGGACTGCATACTTAGTGAAAATTAAGCATCTGATCTCTGAAGTTGCCAAGTGTGACACCAGATGTAGTTGTGATCATCTGTGGGTCCCAGGGACCTGCTTGGTGTTGGACAAGTAATAAGCTCAAAATTTTTGTGGTGTTTCATTGGCCCCTCTTTGTTGACGTTTGGAGGAATTGACCCGAGAAGCGTCGACAAAGAAGTACAAAACACCACAAGCAACTTGATAGAGACCTTATCTGTTGCCACTTGACTAGACGTCATCGCACCATATTCAGTAGTACATGGGATTGGGAAAGTGAAATTTGTAGCTGGTAGGAGAATGGGGATTGTGGGGACTAGTAATTGCCCAATGGATTGTGCTTGGTGAAGGAGATGCTCTAGTGTGTGTCATGCTGATCTTTGTCAATAGTCATTATTTAGCAGACTCGGAATCCAAACATGCAATGTGCATTCTTTGGCGGAACAAGACTCTTGGGTAGTGTTCAAGAGAACTTGCTGGCAAGACCAAAGCCACGGGAGGATGTGTTACATTCTTTAGAGGAACAAGGCCCTTGTTTAGTGTTTAGGGGGAACCTATTGGTAGAGAGCCAAAGCCATGTAATTGTATGTTTCCAGATTATTTTTAACATGAGTACTTGGTTCCAAGACAATTGCCTTCCCGCCTGGGGCTTATATGGGAAGTGCCAAGGGTCTTGCTTTTTTTTTAAAAAAACAAAATTTTTTTTTTGATCTTGTACTCATGCTCAAGTGCTATGTTGTGTGTCGCAACTGCTTTAAAGTGTTATAGTATGCAATAGCGTGCTCAAAGTTTTGAATGTACTGGCGTATCAAAGGTGTGGCTGAGTAGAGTGTGTCGGTGAATAGATAGAGAGTGTATCGGGATATGGGGATGTACTAACGAATGGTTTGATTCAGTCTTGCCATGTGTGCTTGTGAACATTGTCCCATCTTGCTACTTGTGACGAAGTGCATTCTTGTGCGAAAACCTCTGAGTGTCATCCTGCAAACATAACTCAAAGGGGACAAGAAAATTGTGAGTGAATAAGTGAGTTTAGACTTACACAGCTATAGATGGGACAAAGACGCTGAAGGAGATTTCAGGCACTGTATACGAATGGCAGCAGCGTTGGTAGGATCGTTTGATGGCGAGTGATGTAGTGATGAAGTTCGAATGTGGCGACGGATTAAGGAACCAGANCGATGTAGTGATGAAGTTCGAATGTGGCGACGGATTAAGGAACCAGAGATGAACTTACCAGTTTATAGTCTTGGCAGACTATCATGGGTTAGTTTTATGTCGTAACCCGTTCGACATTGCCCATTTAGCATCGTGGTGGACGTTGCATTGCCAGTTTCTAGTCTTAGCGGACCATAAAGAGGCAAACTAGTTTATAATCTTAGCGGACTCTGGTGAATACAACGGTGGCAGTTTACTGTCGTGCAGGACGGGTGCTAGTTTATCATCATTGCGGACACTGTGTGGTATCAGTTTATCATCATGATGCCGGGATGGGCTGTGGTATCAGTTTTAAGTCATAATCCAGGACTATTCTGTGGTATCAGTTTATCATCATGATGCCGGGACGGGCTGTGGTATCAGTTTTAAGTCATAATCTAGGACTATTCTGTGGTATCAGTTTATAGTCGTGACTCCAGGACTCTTCTGTGGTATTAGTTTATAGTCATGACTCCAGGGCTCTCACGTACCTGAGCTTGTACTCAAATGTAGAACAGTTTCATGAGCAAGTGATTGGTTGGATTGGCAAGATCATTCCCTTCCATATCAGCTAGCTTAAATGCTCTGTTGTCAAATGCTTTGGTGACCAAGTAAGGCCCTTCCCAGTTGGCTGAGAATTTGTCCGGGTGTTCCTGAGTGGCCTTAAGTACAAGGTCACCTTCTTTGATGGGGTGCTTATGGATGTCATGCCGATGTCGCTGCCGTTGTTGTTTTTGATACCATTCGATCTGATCGAGTGCATGTATATGTTCCTCCTCCACCGTGTCTAGGTCGATGATGCGCAGATCATTGTTCTGCCCGTCGTCGAGGAGTCCGGAAAGTGTGATCCTTAAAAATGGTACTTGTAATTCCAAAGGTAAAATAGCTTTTAAACCATAAACAAGGCTATATGGTGTTTTACCTGTTGAAGTTCGATGTGTAGTACAGTATGCCCACAATGCGTATATCAACTGTTCGTGCCATCTTCGCTTGCTTTGGGTAAGCATCTTTTTGAGTATTGTAATAATCGCTTTGTTTATCGCCTCTACTTGCCCATTGCTCTGAGGATAGTAAGGGGATGAAAGCGAGTGTTTGATCCCTAGGCTGTCGCAAAAGGTTTTGGTCTTGGCACTGCTGAATTGTGGCCTGTTGTCAGTGATGATTGTCATGGGAATGCCAAAGCAGGTTATAATGTTTTCGAGAATGAAATTGCATATATGTTTAGATGTAGTTTTTCTAAGGGGAGCAGCTTCTACCCACTTCGTGAAATATTCGGTTGCGGTTATGATGAAACTATGCCCTGCTGAAGATGAGGGTGTTATTGGGCCGATAAGGTCCAATTCCCACTTTTGAAAGGGCCACGTGATTTGCGCCGTATGCAACTCATTTGGTGGGATATGGATCAGATTGCTATGTTTTTGATAAGTACTACATGTTTTAACTTTGGAGAGACAATCGTATTCCATGTGTGGCCAATAGTAGCCTAAGCATATTATTTTTGTTGCCATGGCTTTTGGCGCTATGTGTCCTCCGCATAGTCCGTCGTGTACTTGCTCGACGATGGTTTGGGCATCGGTACTATTAACACATGTTAGCAATATGCCTTCGTAAGATCTACGACATAATATGTCCCCCACCAAGGTATACTGCTTAGAACATTTTCGTACTGCATCCTTTTGTGCATTTGTTAGATGTCGTGGTGTTTCACCGTGTAGAAGGTATTCTTTTATGTCATCATACCATTCTATCGCGTGTGTTGTACTAACAGATGCGATTGGCAGCGTGTCAAGAGTATCAGTTATTGGTTCGGCACAACTGGTTATGGAGCTTGGTAATGCATGGAACATGTTTGGTGTTATGTTTAATGCTAATGTGGCTAATGTATCCGCGATGGTGTTATCATTTCTAGAAACGTGTTGCACATCGATGTTTTCAAATCGCCTCATTAGGTGTTTTGCCAGGTCGCAGTATGGTTGTAAATGTTGGGATTTGCATGTATAAACATTTGTGATTTGGTTTAAAACCAATTGTGAGTCTCCTCTAACCACAAGCCATGTGATGTCTGAAGCTAGCACTGTCGTGAGACCTCTAAGGAGACCTTTGTACTCTGCTATGTTGTTGGTACAATGAAAGTTGAAATAATAAGCAAAGGGTCAGATTTCCCCAGAGGGATAGGTGATGATAGCGGCTGCACTTCCCCCTCGAGAGGTGGATGCTCCATCAAAGTTTAGAATGGCATCGTAGTCGTTGGGCACTATGTCTATTGCACTTATATTCTCATCCGGGAATTCTGGCTCTATTATCGTTTGATTGTGTGTTGGTGACGTGGCCATTTGACTTGCTATGGCTTGACCTTTAACTGATGATTGTGCTATGTAGTGCAGGTCAAATTCAGCTATCATAGCTTTCTAGCGCGCTATTCGACTCGTTTCGTAAATGTTTCCTGTGATGGCCCTGAGCACATTATCCTTGCAAATTATATTAACTTGGTTACGGAAGAGGGAATGTCGCCATTTTCTCAAAGAGAAGACCAAAGCTAAACAGGACCTCTCCACGTCGTTATACTTTTTCTCGTGGGCAACTAATGCATGGCTTAAGTAATATACAGGGACTTCGGTTCCGTCATTTTGTTTCTGGCAAAGCATAGACGCGATTGACGAATCCGAAGTAGCGAGGTAGATGTAAAACGATTTATCGTTTTGAGGTGGATAAACCATGGGTAATCGGGCAAGTGTCGTTTTAATGTTATCGAATGCTTCTTGAGACTGCGGAGTCCATTCAAAATGGACGTTCTTGCGTAACAGGTGGTTCATAGGTTTTAGTTTGTTTGTCAATTGTTCTATGAAGCGCCTGATAAACTGTAATCTACCTTGTAGACCTCGAAGTTCGGTAAGGTTGCCTGGTGGTTTTAGGTTTGTTATGACCTTAACCTTATCGGGGTCTACTCGTATCCCTACTTCTGAGGCTATAAATCCAAGCATTTTGCCTGTCTTGACGCCGAAGACACATTTTTTTGGGTTGAGTCTCAATTCATACTTTAAACAACGTTTTAATACCAGGTCAAGGTCTTGTATATGTTATTCTGATGTTTCGGACTTAACCACAATGTTGTCTACATAGTCGTTGAGCGAGTGTAACATGTAATCATTAAAGATGAATGTCATTGCTCTTTGATACGTGGCCCTAGCGTTTTTGAGACCAAAGGGCATCATTGTGTAACAAAAGGTTCCCCATGGTGTCATAAAGGTTGTCCGAAGCTGATGCTCCGGGTTGATGCGTATTTGATTGTATCCCGAGAAGCTGTCCATAAAAGATAATAGTGCGTGCCCAGCGGTTGAGTCAACAAGTTGATCGATGCTAGGTAGAGGAAAATCAACTTTTATGGTTGCAACATTTAAATCCCGGAAGTTAATGCATAAGAGAATGCTTCCATTCTATTTTGGAACGATGACCATGTTGGATACCCACTCGGCATAATCAATAGCCTAGATGAAACCAGCCTGATAAAGCTTGGTGATCTCATTACGAACTGCCAATGCCACTTCGGGTTTAACCTTTCGTGCCTTTTGTTTTACCGGTCTCAATTTCAGATCAAGGATAATGTTGTGCTGGACAATTCGAGGGTCTAACCCGGGCATGTCCGTGTAAGACAAAGCGAATGCTTTCATATTTTCCCTAAGCACGTCTTCAATGTTTTTGGCTAGTTGCGGTTTTAGTAATGTGCTTAATTTTAGTATTTTAATTTCCCCATTGGGCATGGTGATGGGGGTTTTGGTCAACGGGTCTTCAGTGATATTTTTGGCTTCTATGTCGAGGGATTTTGTCATACTTTTGTAGTTGTCTGTTGTTTGCTGTGTTGAGGCTATGACTGCATCGTCCGTTGATGAAATTAAGTGGATGAGGTTTATGTTGATGTCCCATGCAATTTTGCCGTATGGTCCATCGATAATTAATGGTTCGGTTAAGTGCTGGCAATCCATCAGGCTTGCTCTTGCCAATAAATAGAGAGCTGAATGAGCTAATGGATATCATTCTATGTTTTTTGGTAATTTTAGATTATGTGTACATGCATGATGGTGGATTATCGTCACACTGGGATGCATGGCAGTTTAAGGCCGTACCAGGCCGTCACGGAAGTTTAAGGCCGTACCGGGCCATGAGTGGCAGTTTAAGGCCTTACTGGGCCACATGTAATCTGCAGGTGGTAGTTTAAGGCCGTACCGAGCCGTGGTGAGTTTGTATGTGGCAGTTTAAGGCCATACCGGGCCATCATGGTAGTTTAAGTCCATACCGGGCCGTAATGGCAGTTTACGCTGGAATGTTTGGCGTAAACGCCTGGAATGAGGTTCACAGGGGAAACGGGATGTAGTAATTTCTATTTTTTATTATTTTTGAGCAAATTTTTGGCGAAAAATAAGTAAAAAAAAGAAAAAAGTAGTAAAAAGTAGCAAACCGGGAGGCGACGGCGTAAGCGGCGGTGGCAGCGACGATGGAGCGCTATATAAAGGGGGGGGGAAGCTTCATTTGTTATTGTATCGTGAGCGTAAGAACGGAGCGTAAAAATTTCGAGCGTAAAATTTTCAGCGTAAGCGTAAGTTGTAGAACCCCAGCGTAAGCGTAAGCGCTAGCGTAAACAAAAACTCAGTGTAGACGCCACTCAACTAACCCCGTCGTAAACGCTAACGGCTAATCCTTAGCGTAGACAGCGTAGAAGTTCGAGTGTCAGTGTAAAGACTCCGACGTCGGCGTAAACAGTTCTAACCTTTAGCATAAACTGTCGATCCCAGCGTAAAGGATGCCATGATGGGCAAAGGCAAGGAAGTGGAAGGGTAGGGGAGGAAGGGAACTGACTTGACCTTCACAGAAGAGAGCGAAGCCATGTTGCAGTGCCTGCCTAGACCAAGGATTCTGTCATGGCTTGGATCATCGCACAGGTAGGCTCTGATCCTGCCTTTGTTAGTTATTTTTGCCGGTGTATGTTTCGTAGCATAGATAGTCTCGTAGAGGGTTTCGGCGTGTATGCCGAGCGTAAAGTTTAGCGTAGAGACTTCGGCGTATACGCCGAGCATAAATTCACAGCGTAAAGTCTGGTTAGCGTAGACTGTCATAGCATAATCTGTTTTCAGTGCATAGCATAATCACTTTTTCTTGTATGAAGCGTAGATGATTGTATCAGCGTATATGCTGAGGGCTGTACGGCGTAATAAGTTTTCTATGCACAAAGTTCTGTTTTGTCAGCGTAAGCTTTCTGTTTTATCAGTGTAGACGATCTACGCTGTGACGACGTATACGCTGAGGGTTTCTATAGTGTATACGCTGAGCGTACAGAGTTGTCCTTTTAAGTATGACAACGTAGACTTTTTTTTCATGTTTCTGGCGTAAACTGTTTGTTCAGTGTCTAGCGTAGACTATTTACGCTGACCACTTCTGTGGCGTATATGCTAAGGGTTTCTTTAGCGTATACACTGAGCGTAAGAGGTTCGGGCNGTATACGCCACAGAAGTGGTCAGCGTAAATAGTCTACGCTAGACACTGAACAANGGCGTAAAGAAATTTTGACAGCGTATATGCTAGGTTTAGCAGCGTATACGTCGAGCGTAAACAGTTAGGAAATTTTTCTAAGTGTCGGTTTATGATGTAAATTTTTGTTTTTCGTGTTGTTTTGATGCATGGCTGATTTATTGTGGCATCCTGATTGCTTGCAGGGATAGTAAGCGTTTTCTCCTCATTGTTGAGCTCGTTGGGGTGCTAACATGGTTTGGCCCCATTGAGGCTGATGAGCCTACCCCGGATCTATCTGTGGATAACAATGGGGTCTGGTTCAGAGAAGGTGCGTGTGAATTCTTGGCCTTCATGCTAGACAACTTCGAAGTGGCGATCTGGTCGTAGTTAAGTGAACTAGTGGCGCGAAGTGTGCTTGAGGCAATGTTGCCGGAAGCTGCAGAGGGTGTCATGGTCTTCATAGAAGACATTGACGAGGGGCCGTTTGTGAACGAGGATGGTTCTACCCGTGGGCCCAGGTCTACAAGCCTGTTAGCGTGCGTGTCGGAAAAATTGCCGCCAGGGCTGGACTACCTCAAAAACACATTATTCATAGCTGCACGCATGCACACATTGTTTCAGAATCCCCTTGGCATCGTGTACCAGGTGAAATAGTAATTCATGCTGTGCCCGTTGCGTTGGTGATAGTCGCAGAAGCGATCCATTCTAAAACCTTTGGGCACTAGAGGCTCATCTGGCGTTGCTAGGCTTGGGTTTTGGACGAGTTGACAGAACCGATCATGTCTCTGGATGGCTGCAGGGGATAA
>MNCI01008581.1:1078370-1089251 GCA_015680685.1 Gnetum montanum
GACGTGGATGCTGGTATCACATGTGGCATTCCTATCACTTGAGGCGAGAAGGTCACTCCCATGTTATTATGTGGGGGTGGTGCTTGCGAGGATGGGCCTGTTGCTGCAGCGGGGATGATAGCGAGAGGAAGTGTGCTGACTTGTGAGTTAGTTACCAGGGGAACATGAACCAGTGCGGATGTTTCTAGTGGAGGTGCTTGCACTTGGGTGAACCTGAGGGGTTGGAGGGGCATGACTTTCCCTGTGCCTGGGTGGAACATGGGGTTGATGTGTGTTTGTGGGCTANATTGTGAGTTAGTTACCAGGGGAACATGAACCAGTGCGGATGTTTCTAGTGGAGGTGCTTGCNCGGTTGGAGATCTACTGCAGGTTGATCCAACGATTGGCTCTTTTGCAGGAGGAGTCGTGTGATGAGCTCTGAGTACTGCTTTGGAATAGGGATTATATTGTATGAGGAAGGGATGAACTCGCGTTCCCCCCTGTAGAAGAGTTCGTACTGCCTCTTCACCTCTATTTCGGCTCGATCTACTGCCAGACCAGCTTGCATCTTCACACATATGAAGTTATACTAGTCTTGGGTTATAATGTTAGAGGTTGGGTTTCTCCCTTGCAACCTTAGGGACCGGCGGGGCCCCACTGTGGGTTGTACTGTCGGCTGTGGAATGACGGGCTGCTGGGCAGCCATGGTGCCTACCATGTCGGTGACTTGAGCGGTTGTAGCAGTGGTGTTTGCAGGGTTCATGATGACCTATTGAGGGTATGACACGATATAGAGATGTAAAATTAGTGTACTTAGTACAGCGTAAACTTACGTGGTAACGTGCAGCGTATACGCTTCAACGTCCAGCGTATAACGACAGCGTAGACAACGTATAGGGATGGAGCGTATAAGGTTAACGTAGACAAGTCTACAACGTAAGGAGTGCAGTGTATACACTAAGCAGCGTATACAGTGTCAATGTGCAGCGTAAATAGGTTTTACAGCGTACAGAGTGGTATAAATGAACAGTAGCGTAAACGAGTTTGCAGCGTAAAGAGAGTAGCGTAAATTGAATCTCAGAGAAAGTCAGTGTGCAGCGTAGAAAAAATCTACGGCGTAAAAAGCGTAGCGTAAATGGACGGCAGCATAGACAAATCTACAGCGTAAAAATGTGCAGCATAAACTTTAGCAGTCTTATGTATGGCGTAAGAAAAATCTGCAGCGTAAAGCGTGTAGCGTATACTCGGCAACGTAGATGCTGGGAGACTTATGGATGGAAGGGTTTGAACTAAACAGTGTAGACGCTCAGCAGCGTGAATGCTGTGTAGTTTGCAGACTAGGTTTTAGACTGAGCAGCGTAAATGCTGGGAGGATTTCAGAAGGAATCGGCGTATGGTCGACAACGTATACGCCCAACAACGTAAACGCTGGGAAGCTTGCAGGTAAGGTTTTAGGCAAGGCCCTCAATCTAGTGCCAATTTCTGTACTGTCCGAAATCATCGATCTCCGGCTAGAAGGAAACAGAGACCATGGGTTCGTAGGACGTGCACAGAAGACCCTACCTTCGCCTGAGGGCCAGCTGGAATGAACGAAGGTAGAGTACCTTGGGTGGTCTACACGCGGATCAGACAAGGATTTCCCCGAACGTACACCGAAGTGCTATACGCTGGGTTATACGTAAATGGCGTAGCGGGCGTAAATCAGAGAGTAAATAGTGTAACCGATGTAAACAGAGCGTAACGTAAACGAGCAAAAACAGAATATATGCAACAATTAATGTAAACTGTAAACAATTTTGGGAAGAAAATGTAACAATGGCATTATAGAATAAAAGTACAATGCACCAGTCTAACGCAGTTGTGACTAGAACACAAGGTGGACGAAAAGCCCTGGTGGATGCAGGGATGATTATGGTTGGTTCACACTGTAAGCACGACATAGAGGCTGTATGCTCAGCATACAGGGTTGTCCAGCGTAAAAGGTTTTGTGCTCTGGTTCGCAGCGTCTCTGCTCTCTGGTGTGCTCTGAGAATTTTTCCAACCGACCAGGATCTCGTGAAAAATTAGGGTTTTATATAGGTCTTGACGGTAGACTCAGGTTGGGTGACACGTGGCGCATTGACTGGGTGCAAAAGCATAAAATTTATAAGTGTACAGTATGTTACATTTGGCGGGTGTATACGTTGTGTCTGGCGAGCGTAAATTGTGGGTGTATATGGGCGTATACGAACTTAGGCGTAGATGTCGTGGACGCTGGCGTATACGTTGGTGTGCTGGGCGTATACGCTGATGTTTGTTGCCTTGTACCAAATCTTGTTCTGCAGTGCTATTTCTATGCTGTCTTCGGGGATCTTATTGCTGGGCGTATGCATCTGTTGTACCTACTGGGCGTACATGTGAAGCGTGTACGCTGTGAACTTGAGTGTACACACTGGGCGTATACGCTGAGAATTTGAGCATATACGCTGGGAATGTACACTTGGGCGTATGCGCTGGGACTGCATACTTAGTGGAAATTAAGCATCTGATCTTCGAAGTTGCCAAGTGTGACACCAGATGTAGCTGTGGTCATCTGTGGGTCCNTGAAGTTGCCAAGTGTGACACCAGATGTAGCTGTGGTCATCTGTGGGTCCCAGGGACCTGCTTGGTGTTGGACAAGTACTAAGCTCAAAATTTTTGTGGTGTTTCAGTTGTCATTAATTATGCAAGATATTGGATGGCCGTGCAGTGCAACAATNGTCATTAATTATGCAAGATATTGGATGGCCGTGCAGTGCAACAATGAGGCCACACGCAAGATAATTGAGTAGTGAATGCAGATGGACTTGTTGCCCCATAGAACTAGGATTAGAAAGATTACAGTGCGAGAGTTTACAAGTGGGGGTAGTCCCAGAAAAACCACAAGCATATGTATAAATTGGAACATGCCACCTACCATAAACAATGCCGGGATGCTTTAATGAAGTTGTATACTCATGAAGCATTCCTAGATGTCATTGGTGCTTCTGAGGCTTACAAAAATTTTATGCAACAAGTGATGGTCAGTGAATCTCATGAGAAGGAAGTGAATCTTCCCATAGGTGAGATCGCCACTACCTCCTTTTCTCTAGGACCTTTGAGATAGATGACTATTGAAAAGGAAAAAGTTGTAGCAGACGCTGACTTAAGCGATAGGCACTGGGTGGATATTACAGAGGAGGAGGTCTGGAAACACCTTGGGATTGGTTTGGATCGCATTCCCCCTGAGACAAGCGCGAGGACATCTTAGGTTAGTCACTTTCTTATGATGCAACTGTTTATTTCTATCTAGATTTTACTACAACTCTAGCTGACTACTTCGTTTCCTATGATGTAGATTCCAGATGAAGAAGCAAGGCCCTCTGAGGACAGGAATAATGATGTAGAGGAAGATAATGCAGAGGAAGATGATGAATGAGAACAAGGGATCTTATTGTGTATTTTTTGCAAAGAATATTATAAACATTATTTAATTAAAACTTTGAATGAAAAGTGAATTATGAAAATATTTTTTTTAGTTTGCGTGTTATCTATGTGATCGGTTTTTTTATTATTATTTTTGGTCTTAGTTTTAGGCCATTTCGAGCTGTGGTCAGGCAATAAAAAAGAGAATTTGTTTTTATCATTTGTTTTTTCAAATAGTCAGTTTTAGGTCTTAGTGGGCCGTAACATAATTTAAATGGATGATTCTACCAGTTTTAGGCCTTAGTGGGCCGTAACATGATGCGATTAGAAGATCTTGCCAGTTTTAGGCCTTAGTAGGCTGTATGTAGTTTTAGGCCATTTCGGGCCATGGGACGATATAGTTTTAGGCCATTTCAGCCCGTCGAACGATCATAAAGAATAAATTTAATCATTTTTAGGCCTTGGCGGGCTGCATGTAGTTTTAGGCCATTTTGGGTCATCGAACGATGTAAATGGAGAATACATGAATGATTTAAAAGGATTTAGTTAGGCACCTAGCGTAGATGGATGAATGTGAAGTAAACAAGTGATAAATGTACAATGAATGTTAACTGGGTAGGAAGTAGTGGAGTTGCTATGCTATACGTAACTGATTTCTAACCCATCATGGATTTAGTGAGACGTAAGGCCGAGAAGCTTTACTATGGCATTCGTCTACATCGTTGTCTTCTGCCTGGAAAGGTAACTCAGCCCATGCATTTTTGTTTTCTGAGCTGACGTGTTGGGCCGACTCTTTTTTTAAATAGTTAGTATCAATGGGGACATGCACCTTGTTCTCAGAGGTAACATTATTTATTGCTTATATTGCTACCTCGTCACCATGGATCATCACCTCCTTGCTTGCACAGGGTAGATGGATTTCTTGATGTATGGGTAAAGAGATGATCCTAAGCTGGGCTAACCATGACCTTCCCAGGATTAGGTTAAACCCAGGCATCTCTTCGACCATGATAAATGTTGCATTTATGGGGAATTAGTCCCCTGCCACAAAGTCAATGTGGATGGTGCCTTTCACCACGAATTGTGCCCCATTGAATGACCTCAAGCATGACATTGTTTGATCTGGTCCACCAAACCCAGTTTATCCACGATAGGGAATGGGATGACATTCGTAGCAGCCTCATCATCAATGTGTACCCTTCAGATCTTATGTTGACCGACCGACCCAAATTATGATGAACAAAGGTGCTGTAGTCACCTGACCCTTCTCAGGGTCTTCCCTAATGGAATTGTCACAGAATGTCAATTGGGATGGCTGCAGTTATGCAGGCATAGAAGGAAGCATAACCGAATGGATTGCTTTCTCTTTGGCTGGCATGTTCTCGTCAATTGGTATTGTCGTTAACATGTGAACTAGAGCCTCACGGTGTGCGGTGGAAGTCATTATCAGGTCGTACAGGCTCAACATTGTGTTCTTCTATTTTAGAACTATTGGCGACCATTTGGGATGCGATTGTCAATGAGTGTCCTCGAATAGGATTTAGGTGTTTGCTGGTCTCTGGCAACACCAAGGCCCAGATACCTTCAAATAAACTCAGTAGTTAATGTGAGTATGTGTGTGTGTTGTTGCAGTGTGTGGTTGTGAAAAATGAAATGATTGCATTATGTGTGAACTATAAATGACTTATCTTAAAGAGATTCAGCCAACTTTGCCAAGTACTGTGAATTGTTGAGAGTTCCTATTTTGTTCAATTGCCTAGTCTACGCGGTCCTTATAATACCTACTTGTAACAAATAAAATTTTGCAAAAACATTTGAGCACAAATCTGTGAATCTACTTCTAATTTTTCCCATAGAAAGATAGTTTCACAAGAAAACTAGAAATAGAGCAAGATTCAATGGAAATAGACAGAAAGGAAAGCAGATTTGTGTAGACCTCAAATGTTTAAACAAGGTAAAATGACACGAGTAAACACTTCGCAATAAAACTATCCCAAATTCAATAACTACGAATTATTCAAACTCCCAAGGCTCAAATAAGCAATTTCTTCAAGAAAATCCTACTATGTTACCAAAAAATTGCTACGTAAACTATCATGTACAAGACTCCATTTTGGCTAGATAACGGATGTCAACAATTGCATTCAACAGAACCTTCAAAAGACTTGACAATTTCTGATTGAAATACCATGGAGATTCACTTTAAAGATAAAAAGAAGCTATTCTAGTCCCATCAAAATACCAAAGATTTTCTGAACCCTCTTGACTATTGAATCGTTTAACAGCATGACTACAAGTAGAGGCTCTCTGACAATGATCTCAATAGTAGTTCTTATACGTTGCACAATAATAAAATTTACTACTAAAATGGTCTTAAGGCTTTTAAACACAAGCACTTCTATGGAAAAATTTTAATAGAAATTTTCTATCGGGCAACAAGAATAATAAGAGGAATCTAAAAATCTCAAAATTACTTGCCAAGGATGATACTATCTAAACCACTAGCTAGACAATTTAAACAAAATAAAAATAAAACATAACTCATAGGACTATGACAAAGAGGCTGAAATCTTTTCTTTAGCAAGCCATTTTACAAACAATTTCTTCTTTATAATGCTCTTCTCCCAAGACTCAAAGTGTGTCTCCAAGTGAGAGCCCAAGTGTGTGAACCCAAGTCTTCCAAAGTGTGTTGTCCTGTCCCCCCCTTGTGATCCCCTTTTCTTCTTATCCCTGAAGCCTTTTTATAGGGTTCAAAGGTAGTTACATACTTTAAAATATCTTAGCTAACTTCTCTCCCAAGTAAGGAAGTTACAACTTACCCAACTAGTTAGGAGATATTTCTCACCAATTTAGTTGGGAAGTTATGTAGTTAGGAAGTTATACATAAAGTTAGGAGGAATTTATGCTCACATTGATATTTGTAAATATTACAAATATTTTATGGGTAATAACTTATACAATAATGTTTGAAAAATAAATTCAAGACCTCAATATTATGAGAGCTTCATTCACTTGGAATAATTAAATTAATGGTAAGTCTTTAGCTAAGCACTTGGAATAATTAAATTAATGGTAAGTCTTTAGCGATGAATAAAAATGCAACTTTGATTTATCGGCATTATCAAAAATATCTCCTAGCTCTGTTAATTCGGTTGTATACCTGTCTTAGTGTGCCTTCGTGTCTCTGTTGCTGCATTTAGTGGACTGGTATGGCGATAACGAATGCGTCGGTGTCAGGCACTGTTGCTGTTCTGGTGTTTAGTTGCTAAAGAGCGAAGGAGGAAGATTTTCCTTGGAAAAACGGTGTGCTAAACATGCGGTTATGGAAGAATAAGCCAGGATTCCTTTGGTTCCAGCAGCCAATGACAAACGTGATTTAGGATTTCAGCTGCCTAAAATTTTTGTCCCAAATTCGCCTAGGGCTTCTTGCATTTTATTTTTTGAATCATCTTCCAAATCACTGCTGTTGTTATTGATTGCAAAGCTAGGGGTGAACGTACCTTGGATCTACATGCTGAAGGAATGCAGATCATCAGCTAAAGATGGCGAAGGGTATGGTAAGTTGAGAAACGGCCTTGTAACTGCTAGAAAATCCTCTGCATAGTGTGCACCTTGCGGGCCTTACAGAGAACGTTCGGGAAGGCGTTGAAGGTAGGCAGATCTGGGGAAAGTTGAAGTGCTACATATCAGTGGGAAAAATTCAAAACTGAAGGTGTCGCTACTAAAATCCAAGAACTGCCACCATAAAGCTCTAATGAGCGGCAATGACCATAAGAGCTCCTCATCCGCCATTAGAAAATCTCCTCTGGATCTGCTGTTGGATGGTTCACCCATTGATCCACTGCCACGTTGGTGTCTAAGACAGTGTTGCAAAATAAAATGTATACTCGACAAAGGATAAAGGTTAATGCAACCAAAAATCAGGTAGCAAGAGCCAGAAAATAAACCAACGGCTTCAGCAAAACTTAGGAGAAAACAAACATGCAGCAATGGAAGAAGCAAAGTCACTACAGCCAAGATAATCAACGCATAGCACGAAGATTGGAGAGAATTTTTATCTTGTAAGATAACTAATCACATTTTTGAGATTTTCTTCCATGTAATCCACCTTGCCCACATATCCTTGTTCAAATCTTCCTCTCCAAGATACAGCATAAAGCTTCTGGCTAATGCAGCAATTTTAGAAGAATAAGGATGATCAGTCCTGGGTTGCAACTTGAACGCTGATCTTTGTAAACTTTGTCTTTGCCACCGCAACAACAGAAGAGGGTAATGAGTAGCATAAATCCATAAAAGATGAACCAGAGAGCATCAACAGCAAATAGAGCAACCCTGTAAACCCAATAGAGGCCCAATAATGGTGATTAGTGAGGTTCCATCTGCCAGTGTAGGTATCAAATCAGTTAAGAGGATCAGGCCTTCTGGTCCTATTAGCTGCCAGGAAAAAAACTGAGCAAAGTCTTTTGACATCCATGAATGGATCCTCTGAAACTGGATAATTTTAGGTGGAAATCTTATAAACCAATGTTTATACCCAAAATTCTGCATAGATTTTTTTTATAATTCTACTATATATAGGAATGGTACTTCTATATATTTTTTCTTAAAGAACAAAGATGCTATTGTTAACTTATTCTTTTCCTCTCAAATTGAAATTTTAGCCACTTCTCCAAAAATTCTTAAACAATTTAATCTTACCAACCTGCTCTATGAAATGGGCAAATGTGCCAACATTTCTGCCCCCTTAAAAGCTTAAAGAAACTTGTACAACCTCATTTCAAGACTAAAACATACTGAAATTTTGATTGAATTTTTACAGCTAAATAGAAATCTTTTTTGAGGAAAATTTCCATTTAACATAAGGTGTGATGGGATAAAAACCTCATTCCTAAGAAAAATAACAAACTGTACATTATCAAGTCCTTCATAGACTATTCTTGGGATGAAAACTGAATTGTGAGGGTTACCCTAGTAGGAATCCTCATCTCTCTAACTGTTTCATAGGAAATTTTTGATGTGATGAAAGCTGTTCTGTTATTCTCTGGCTTGGTGGAGCTCTCACCTTAATCTACTGGAGCTTTTTCTTCAACACTTTTCTCATTTTTTTTTCAAATGAGCTCTTCTGTTCTTCTCCATTAGGTCCTCATTTTCCTCTTTGGAGACAAAGTCTTCTTCCCATTCCCATGACTCTTCATTGGTTGGTTGCTCTTCACTTTTCCCTTCCTCTTTGGTGCAATCTTGATATTGCCCCCAAACATTGAACTCTTTCTCCAAACCTCTAGTGAGAAAAGAAAATTCATCGGACAACCAAGCCATAAAAGGACACTCCTTTGGAGCTCCACAAGATCTAGCCTTTAGATAAGCCTTCAATACATGCTCAGGGCAACATCCCATCACATATGGAATAAAAGGCTTTTTCATTGCTCTCTCAAACTCCATTAGCTCTCCCTAACCTTCACTACCAAACTTGAATTGAAAGATGATGAAATCTTAAGCAATCTAACCCTCCTTTTATAGGTGCTAAGAATTTTAACTTCCATCCAAGTGTCTTCAACCAAGCTTCCTTCTTTCTAGGCATTCAAACCATTTGTCACAATCCTCACTAAGTGGTGGATGAGTCACCTTCCCCACTTGTCAAACTTGTAGAATTCCACTTGTTTCACTTGTAGGCTTCCACTTGCCCCATTTGAAGGAAAGATAATGTTTCAAATATAAATAAAGCATAATTAAATATAATAATGGACACTATATTCCTAGTAATATTTACATAATACTATATACATATATTATTTTTGTGTAATGACATCTTCAAGTTGTATGCAATTGTCCCAAATAATGTTTTATATGCAAAACATTATATGGAAATTGCAATTCCATGCCATCCAAAGTTGATAATTTGTAAGTATCCTCTGACAATTGCTTTGTAATTTGAAAGGGACCAATCCATGTCGGGGTAAACTTATTTGGTTTCTTCATATTCCATAATAGGACAAGGTCCCCTATCTTGAAAGTTCTTTTCAAAGCTTTCCTATCAAACCATCTTTTAACTTGAGAGGTATTCTGTAACAAATTATCCCTTGCTTTATCTACTTCAGCTTCTCTTTTAATAAGCAAAGTCATGAAACTTCTATCTTTATCAGTCTTTTCACTATATCTTTGTACAAATTCAGAAGCTGAGCTTATAATCTTGTTTGTAATTCTTGCTGGCAAACCATAGACTAAGTTATATGGTGATGTCCCAATAGCTTTCTTGAATCTGATTCGATCTGACCATAATGCGGATTGTAGATAATCGATCCAATTTCCTGGATTCCCATCCATTGATTTCTTGATATAAGCGATAAGCTTTTTATTGGTGGATTCTGCTAGGCCATTTCCTTGAGGATAATAATTTGATGAGGAAAATAAGAAAATAGATCTTTCAGATGCCCATCTGATAAACTCTTCGGATTTGAAGGTGGGTCCATTGTCTGACACTAACACTTCGGGTAGACCAAATCTACTTAGAATGTGGTCTTCTAGAAACTTAATCACATCTGATGCTGAACTTCCTTTTAGAGCCTTTGCTTTAGACCATTTAGTGAAATAATCAATAGCTGTGAGAATAAACTTGTGTCCAACTCTTAAAGGAGTAATTGTACCAATAAAATCCAAACCCCATTGCTGAAATGGTCTATCTGCAACAACTAGCTTTAAAGGGGCCTTAGCCTTTTTAATTTTGGGCCCATGAATTTGACATTTATAGCATTTTTGAATTTTTGAACTAATGTCTTGATACATGGAAGGCCAGTAATATCCATATCGAAGTATATGTTGCATAGTTGACTTAGGGAATTCGTAAAATAAATTCAAATGATCATGAAATTGTTCCAAAATGAAACTAATTTGATCACTATGAACACATTCTAATAAAACTCCCCAAAAATCCTTTCTATATAATATGCCATCTTTAACAATGAATCTTCCTACTCTTTTGAAGAAAGCTCTCTTTTGACTTGGAGTTAAATTATTTGGGATTTTCCTTATATTAAGAAACTTGAGAATTTCATTGTACCAATTCTCTTCATGAGTGTTAAGTGTACATACTTTACTTTCTCTAGTCATTAACTTTGCTAATCCCATTCCCTTAATTGTTTTTCACATTTCCTATGAAAATCTAAAACTTTGCAACTTTATAAGCCATTTTCCTTTTTTCAATCCAATCTCATTTTGGGATAGGAATCGCTTGACTGCAGGTTCAATTAGCATAATATGGACTAATGAACTTTCCAAATAATATTTAAAATGCTGAAGTGCTTTGATGACCGCAAAAACTTGTTTCTCTAAGTCTGACTAATTTAACTCTGAACCTTTCAACTGATACCCAAAAAATCCAATTGGTTCATCTTGACCTTCACTATCCTTTTGTGTTAGAATGGTAGTGATAGAATCATTTGAAGCAAAAGAATATAACCAAAAATCTTCTTTAAGCCTAGGCTT
>MNCI01008581.1:1090679-1145468 GCA_015680685.1 Gnetum montanum
GGACTAATCTTGAGTCTCCCTTTATAGTGATTACTTTGATCTTTTTGTCTAGAGCTATTCTCATACCAATACATAAAGCTTCATACTCAGCCTTGTTGTTAGTACAAGGGAAAGATAGATGAATTTCCTTGAGAATTTCAGGTGAATCATTCCTTAATATAACTATACCAACTCTTGCACCTTTTGAATTACATAAATCGTCAAAATATAGCTCCCGTTTATCCTCATTCTTTGATTGTTCTTTTTCAAAACTATAATTTTCTTGAAGTGTACAAATTTTGTTTTTAACACCTCCTTTTTCAGCCATTTTACTTCTTCCATTTGAAGTAATATTATCAATCATCAAAGGTTCATTATAGATGTATATTTGATTTGGTTCTCCTTTCCAAAGTAGCCACATGTGAGAATAATCTGTTGATATGTAACTTGAGAAACTCTTGCTCCAACTTCTACTCAATAAGAGACTATGTGAATCTAGTATATCTGCTACTTGAATAGTTACACTACTTCTGATGCGGGGTTTAGAAGCAATTTCCAATAGAACATTTGGTAATTGACCCACAATCTTCACTCTACTTTTATCCACTTGAACAATCTTTCTATTTGATTTTTCAGGAATCAAACCAAGTTTCTTACATATAGACACTGGCATTATAGTAGACGTAGCTCCAGAGTTAATGAAAAAATTGTGTAAGTATTTATCCTTCAATTTCATTGTCAAAAGAAAAGGAGGAGCTTCCTTATCATACGAGGTCTTTAATTTCTCATCATTATTAGACACATAGCTTAACTCTAATTCTCTAGCTCTCCTTTTACCTTTAATTAACTCTAAAGCCTTTCTTTGCTGATCTCCTATTTGAAGCAACTGATAAAAGCTAATATTGGCCTTGACATGTTTAAGGTCTTCAATCAAATCATACTCTCCATCACCAATAAAGTTTGGTTTCTTTATCCATTTATTAAAAGACTGATTTGGAGTGCTTTGCTCTACTTGATTGTCTTTACCTTTATTCTTATCTCTTCTATTTAGCTCAAAAGCTTTTCTCTTAGTAGATGGATTAGTAATAACATTTGGGGGTCTAGAAGTAGTTGATCTTTTCTTTTATTGGAGATTATATCCATTTTCCTCATTGTTATCGCATTCTTCATCTGATGACATATCTTCTTCAGAACTTGATATAGAAGAAGTATCACTAGATCCATTGCTAGAGGATTTACTTACATAGTGAACACTAGATAACTCATTATCAAATTCAATATCAAGAAAGTTGGAAATAATAAGGTCACTTTCATCCTTGTCTTCTGCTAACTTAGTGTCTTGATGTTTATGCTTTCTATTTTTCCTTTCTTCCTTGATATTAACTCTTGCCAAGGCTTTTTCAAGCTTCACTATTTTGTTAGACATATCTCTCATTAATTGTCCTTTTCCAGATTCTACTCTTTCATGTTCTTGCTCTATCTTAACATGAGATGGACCTGGTAAAGCTTTAAATTGAGCAAAATCTTGCATAGGAATCATAACTCTTTCTTCTCTTTTTTGAATTGCAATATTTTCTTCAGGATTCAAGTTCAACTATTTTTCTAACTGTATAGCTTCACTAAAGTAGTCATTTAGTGTAGTTAAGTTTGGAGTTCTCCTTAACCAAATTGAAATGTTGGGGTTGACAGCCTTAAGATAAGTTTCTTTAAGCATTTCTTCTGATGGCCTATATTGTCTTTGAAAGAGTCCACAAATTCGTTGAAACTTGATGTTAAAATCTCTAATTGACTCTTTAACTCCTTGCTTAGCTTGTATCAGCCCACAGTATAGTTGTTGTTGATCTAATTGATTACCAAACTGGGCTAAGAAAAGATTCTTCATGTCATCCCAACTTGTAATACTATTACTTGGTAAGTTCGAATACCAAATCTGAGCCATATCCTTTAGATTTGATACAAACAACCTACAAGCTTGATCTTGATGTTGAATATTTGCATGAGCTAAAGCTAACTCAAACATGTGAATATATTCTTCAGCTAAATAAGCTTTTTCAGGAATGAAAGACTTAGGCAAATATTTGTAAACTACCTTAGGAATGTGATTGTAATTTTGAAATCCTAATGGTGTGACTCTTTACCAAGGATTTGCCATCCTATTCCTTTGGATAGTTAAACTTTTAGACTTTCTAGATCTTCTTTTATGAATCGATAAACCAGATATAATGGGTGATCTTCTTGATCTTCTAGTTTTCACTCCACTACTTGTTCCCAATTCAAAAACTTTCTTTTGTTCTTCTTCTAATGAAGAATCAGTCTTAGAATCTAGAATAGCTTTTGAAACTTTTAAATTTTCCAAACTATCAATCTTCCTGGTCATGAACTGAAAATAGTATCTAATTTCTTAAGCCTTTATAGTAACAAAGAATTGTTGATGTGCTAAAATTATAAGGCTTATGAACTTAGAGGCTAAATTTTTAGCCCTATGAACCTAGAGGCTAAATTTTCAGCACTCCTTCTAGCACCAAAAGAACTGTTGGCGACCTTTTGGGACGCGACTACCAACGAGTGTCCTCAAATAGGATTTAGTGCTTGCTGGTCTCTGGCAATACCAAGGCCCAGATACCTCCAAATAGACTCAATAGTTAATGTGAGTATGTGTGTATGCTATTGTGGTGTGCAGTTGTGAAAAATGAAATGATTGTGTTGTGTGTAAACTATAAATGACTTATCTTAAAGAGATTCAACCAACTTTGCCAAGTACTGTGANNNNATTTTGGCTAGATAATGGATGTCAACAATTGCATTCAACAGAACCTTCAAAAGACTTGACAATTTCTGATTGAAATACCACGGAGATTCACTTTAAAGATAAAAAGAAGCTATTCTAGTCCCATCAAAATACCAAAGATTTTCTGAACCCTCTTGACTATTGAATCATTTAACGACATGACTACAAGCAGAGGCTCTCTTACAATGATCTCAATAGCAGTTCTTATACGTTTCAAAATAATAAAATTTACTACTAAAATGCTTTTAAGGCTTTTAAACACAAGCGCTTCTATGGAAAAATTTTAATAGAAATTTTCTATCAAGCAACAAGAACAATAAGAGTAATCTAAAAATCCCAAAAATTACTTTCCAAGGATGATACTATCTAAACCACTAGCTAAACAATTTAAACAAAATAAAAATAAAACATAACTCATAGGACTATGACAAAGAGGCTGAAATATTTTCTTTAGCAAGCCATTTTACAAGGAATCATTCACAATTTCTTCTTTACAATGCTCTTCTCCCAAGACTCAAAGTGTGTCTCCAAGTGAGAGCCCAAGTGTGTGATCCCAAATCTTTCAATGTGTGTTGTCTTGTCCCCCCCTTGTGATCCCCTTTTTTGCTTATCCCTGAAGTCTTTTTATAGGGTTCAAAGGTAGTTACATACTTTAAAATATCTTAGCTAACTTCTCTCCCAAGTAAGGAAGTTACAACTTACCCAACTAGTTAGGAGATATTTCTCACCAATTTAGTTGGGAAGCTATGTAGTTAAGAAGTTATACATAAAGTTAGGAGGAATTTATGCTAACATTGATATTTGTAAATATTACAAATATTTTATGGGTAATAACTTATACAATAATGTTTGAAAAATAAATTCAAGACCTCAATATTATGAGAGCTTCATTCACTTGGAATAATTAAATTAATGGTAAGTCTTTAGCCAGGCACTTGGAATAATTAAATTAATGGTAAGTCTTCAGCAATGAATAAAACTGCAACTTTGATTTCTTGGCATTATCAAAAATATCTCCTAGCTCTGTTAATTTGGTTGTACACCTATCTTAGTGTGCCTTCGTGTCTCTGTTGCTGCATTCAGTGGACTGGTATGGCGATAATGAATGTGTCGGTGTCAGGCACTGCTGCTGTTTTGGTGTTCAGTTGCTAAAGAGCGGAGGAGGAAGATTTTCCTTGGAAAAATGGTGTGCTGAACATGCGGTTTTGGAAGAACAGGCCATGAATAGCCAATGACAAACATGATTTAGGGTTTCAGTTGCCTGAAATTTTTGTCCCAAATTTGCCTAGGGCTTCTTGCGTTTTTTTTAATCATCTTCCAAATCACTGCCATTGTTATTGATTGTAGAGCTAGGGGCGAACGTACCATGGATTTGCATGCTGAAGGAATGCAGATCATCAGTTAAAGATGACAAAGGGTATGGTAAGTTGAGAAATGGCCCTACAACTGCCAGAAAATCCTCTACACAGTGCGCACCTTGCAGGCCTTGCAGAGAACGTCTGGGAAGGCGTTGAAGGTGGGCAGATCCAGGGAAAGCTGAAGCACTGCATATTGGTGGGAAAAATTTGAAACTAAAGGTGTCGCTACTCAAATCCAAGAATTGCCATTGCGAAGCTCTGATGAGCGGCAACGACCATAAGAGCTCCTCCTCCGCCGTTAGAAAATCTCCTTTGTATTTATTGTTGGATGGTTCACCCACTGATCCACTGCCATGTGGGTGTTTGAGACAGTGTTGCAAAATAAAACGTATACTCGACAAAGGATAAAGGTTAATGCAACCAAAAATTAGGCAGCAAGAGCTAGGAAATAAACCAACGGCTTTAGCCAAACTTAGGAGAAAACAAACACGTAGCAGTGGAAGAAGCAAAGTCACTGCAGCAAAGATAATCAATGCATAGCACGAAGATTGGAGAGCATTTTTATCTGNTAGCAGTGGAAGAAGCAAAGTCACTGTAGCCAAGATAATCAATGCATAGCACGAAGATTGGAGAGCATTTTTATCTGGTAAGATAACCAGTCGCATTTCTAAGATTTTTTTTCCATGTAATCCGCCTTGCCCACATATCCTTGTTCAAATCTTCCTCTCCAAAATATAGCATAAAGCTTTCGACTAATGCAGCAATTTTAGAAGAATGAGGATGATTAGTCTTGGGTTGCAACTTGAACGCTGATCTTTGTAAACGTTTTCTTTGCCACAGCAACAACAACAAAGGGTAATGAGCAACATAAATCCATAAAAGATGAACCAGAGAGCACCAACAGCAAACAAAGCAACCCTGTAAACCCAATAGAGGTCCAATAATGACGATTGGTGAGGTTCCATCTGCCAGTGTAGGTATCAAATCAGTTAAGAGGATCAGGCCTTCTATTCCTATGAGCTGTCAGGAAAAAAATTGAGCAAAGTCTTTTGGCGTCCATGAACGGATCCTCTAAAACTAGATAATTTTGGGTGGAAATCTTATAAACGAACATTTATACCTGAAATTCTATGTAGATTTTTTTTATAATTCTACTATATATAGGAATGGTACTTCTATATATTTTTTCTTAAATAAAAAAAATTTCTTTTGTTAACTTATTCTTTTCCTCTCAAACTGAAATTTTAGCCACTTCTCTAAAAATTCTTAAACAATTTAATCTTACCAACCTACTCCATGAAATGGCCAAATGTGCCAACAAGAACTTTCTTGACCTGGGTGAGAGTGCTTAATAAGTCTCATCCACCTTTCTATTTCTTGCTGTCCTTCTCCTCTTCCATTCATCCTAGAAGACAAATTTCCTAAGGAGGAACAACTTTGGGCTTGGGATCAGACCCATTCGAGCGAGGTGGTGATGACTGTGAGCGCGTAGTAGCATTAACCTTTGATGATAAGGATGTAGATGTAGAGGGCGAGGGAGTAGGCTTGGAAGGACCTAGGGTAGTACCTTCCATTATTGCCTCACCTATCAAACACTCTTCTCGTTTCCTTGAATGAGAAGGCTGCGGTGCCATCTTACGCAGGGCGGAGGCAGTTGAGTGGCTTGGCCCCCTGATGATGAATGGCATTTGCGGTGTTAATGCAAGCAGTCGTGTGGTTTTTTTTATAGAATATGTAGGGGTGAATGTCTAAGGAGGGACCCTTAGGACAAATGGTTGCTGTGGTGGTTTTTTAGCCACTGGTGGTGTAGGTGCGCTATGTTGAGGCATGCAAACCAAAAATGGTTGCTGAGGCAATTTAGGATTACTGTCAACGTCGATAATGTTGATAATGTAACCAACATTGTTGGCATTAAGTGGGCCCATGTAGACATGCATAGATTGATTTTCAGGACACATAGGGTTACCTTCGTCTAGAACTAGCTTCCATTGATCAATCATTTGTTGTATGTCATCCTTTAACGCCAAATAGTAATCTGTATCGTGACCACACACTAGATGGTAGTCACAGAATTGGTCCAACCTAAAATTCTTAGGAATTGGAGGCTCATTGGGCAAAGCCAAGGAGGGGTTCCTAAGGATTTTGCAGTACCGTTGATGCCTTTGGGCTGCCTCCTTTTACATCCACTTATGTTGAATATACCCTGCTTCTAGTAATTGCTTTAGAAGTTTTGAAGGCTTGACGAGTAGCGGGGTGTACTTAGAGCAATCTTTACACTTGAAGTTAGGCTTAGGTAGGGTGGATGCTTCAGGTGTCGAGGTGGAGGCTTGAGTAGCATTGTTTGGAGCAGGTGCAGGGTTAGTTGACGCAGTGGCCGCTTTCTTGTTGTTGTTTTTGTTGGGTTTAGCTTCATGTGTCACAGCAACCACTGTGGCTGTTGTAGCCTTGCCCTTATCTTTGTCCTTCTTTGTAAACATGTTCTTGTATGCAACATAGGTTGGGTCTTTACTTGCCTCAGCTGCATCTTGTATGCCCTTGGTTTGGGCAAAAGCCTAACTAAGAGTTCATGGAGCGAGATAGTACAGTTTGGACTTGATGAAGTTGTTCACTGCATCCTTAAAGATTTCCAATAGGTGGGCCTCCGCGATAGGCTCACGAATCTCATTAAGGATAGTGCTCCACTACTGTATGAATTTCTGGACTGGTTCCAATGGATCTTTCTTCACGCTCATTAATTGATCTAACGTAACCTCTGGTCTCAAGTTGTACTTGAAATGAGTTATGAATTGGGTCAGCAGCTCCTTGAGGGTTGAGATAGAAGAGCATGGGAGCGCATGATACCAGTCCAAGGGTTTGCCCATCAGAGACATAGCAAAGATGCAGATGATTTTGTGCAGCCATTTTTGCAAAAGAAGGAACTCAGATATAAATGTAACAAGATGCGCATTGGGATCACCCTCCCCATTGTATTTTGTGAAGTGGGGAAGTGGCATCCTGGGGGGGGGGTAATGTTAGCATGGGGATTGCCAGATTGATGGGATCTTCATGGTAGAAATCCATGACTTGTACCATGTTAGAATTGACAGTCTTGAGGCATTGAACCTCTTTAGTAAGGGTCTGGATAAGTTGAAATGCTTGATCTAGACCTGGGGGCAATGTAGATGGTTGGGAAGCTGTGGGGGCAACTCCCATTGGTGACGTGGTAGGAACAATGACCTGGCCCATAAGCAGTGCCGTTGGGACAACTCCTATGAACGGTAATATTGGTGTTGTCTGCGACCCAGTGGGTGGTGCTATTGGAGTAGCAGCTACTGGTGGTGCTATGGGGTAGGTCATTTTTGTGGCCGGTGGGGCAGACCATAGTTCTACACTTGGTTGTACCATTTGTAGGACCTGGTACGTTTGATGGTGAGCATAGTGGGACATTTGCAAAGGTTGCATAGTAGGAGGAGAAGTGTATGGGGTTCACCATGTGCGTAGGATTGGGCCTGTTGCTGATGGTGGGATAGGTCTAGATGTTGGAATGGATGCAGAAATTGTATGCAATTGCGATGTAGGTACTATATGCACGTAGGGAAGGGTAGCCATGATCAGTGCATGGTACGAAGCAGGAATGGATGGGGGAATAGATTGTGGGGGGGCAGTGCTTGAAAATGAGATAGGGGAATAGGCGTGTTGATACTCTGAGTGCATGACATGGCTACCCATTGTCGATGAAACTATGAGCTGCGATGGTGCGAACATGATCATAAAGGAAGTAGCAGTAAAGAGCGGGTTTGACCAAAAAGATGGGGTGGGAGGGATGGTGGCAAGGTTGGTTTGACCTCCATCCTTGGACTGGAAATCTAGGTCCTCTTACCTATCTTGAAATGCATCATCATAGTGAGACACCGTGTCTCGCAGCTCCCTAGGTCTAGTTGTCTGTATCAGTTGATCTAAGATCCACTAATGCATTTGCGTCAGAGGAATGGAAACACAAGGAGTGGGAATAAATTCCCTCCCATTATAGTAAGCGAACTTGAAGCTATGTTTGTCTTCGAGTTCTTGTGCATCTAAGGGTAGATTTGCTTGAACCTTAGCGCAGAGAAAATTGTAAAGCTCTTAGGTGATCAATTTTGGATCCTGAGAGATAGACGTAGCTCTCGCACTAGGCTGAGCGGTTGCTCAACACCTAAGATGCCCTAAATTGAAAAGGGGACCTCAACATTAGAGGTAGTAACATAGTGATTGAAGAAATCATTTTCATAAGGCTGAAAATGGTTTGCAAATAAGAAAAATAGAGAGATCAAGTGGTGATTGGAGGCTTTTTGTCTTATAGGGTTCCAAAGGAGCCATCGTTGTGACCAACCTATACCACACAGTGATTAAACAACCACAAGGATGTCACATTTGCGCTAATAGGTAACGGGGTACAGAGAGCATGCAGGACTACCCGTGAGACACAAAAAAGGGCACCAAAAGGCCCTCCTTCTAGAGCTAGAAAACTGTAGCGACCGAAAATGTCGATGGCTGGAAACACCAAGAGGTTGTCAGGTGAACAGTTTTAACCATGGATTCGTGCAAGGGCCGTGCTAGATACAATGGAAGTAGGGTGCATTGAATGGTCTGGTTGATTAGACAGGGAATTAATCGGTGTAACTTAACCTTTCATAAACATTTTTCTAAGTATGAGATACATAAGGAAAAATTGATGATTAATAAATGTAGGAAGGCAAAAAATAATGCTAAACAATGATAAAAATGAAGAAATAACATAATGAGCTAGGGTAAGAAAATGCACCGTCGCAAAATCATGGATTCGATTCTCTTCCTTGTTTGAAGTGTACAACAAGTTATACAACGCTAAAGGCACACAGAGAGTTCAAGAATGACTGGAATGCTCAAAATGTGCCAACTATGCTTTTGAGTGAGAACTTACAAGTCAACAGTGTAAAAATGCCAATGCAAAGAGCCAATGCCAAATGCCAACTCAAAATTTCCAACAATCGCCAAACTTGCCAACAAAATTTGCCAACTATTGTCTTCAATGCAAAAATGCTAGTTCTGTTTGCAAAAAAGCCAACCCTTTGAGTATTTTTTGTAGGGGTATTTATAGGGCCAAGAGCAAGTGAGAAATGAGGCCTGGATGCCATGTGTCTTGGACTCAAGAGATGTTGACATGCTCATACTGCAAAGGTGTGCAATGCTGGTCACAAACTTGCTATGCTGTCAAAACTACTCATGCCAACAATGCAAGTAAGAAATGAAGCACATTGAAGTGGCGTAGCTGCTTGCTACGTTGTGCTATGCTATGTAGCGTAGCATAGCATAGCCACTGGTTTGAAAAAGAAACTTGTGTTGAAGTTACTAGCTTTTGCTAAAAGTCTTGGCGCATGCAGGATTAACTTTTGGAGCACTTTGTTAATTTGCATATTTGCTACGCTATGCTATGCTATGTAGTGTAGCATAGCGTAGCAGCCAATTTAATTTGCACTTCTGTCAAAACTGCAATGAGAAAACTTTGCCTATTTTTCCCTTGCTATGTTGTGCTATGCTATATAGCGTAGCATAGTGTAGCACTCTATGTTGGCTAATTTCTAACTTTGCCTTGTGTGAACATCTTGCTAAAACTTGTATTCAGATACTTACTTGATTTTCAAAGGCTTGCTACACTGCGCAGCGTAGTAGACTTCTCCACTAGAAAACTTGCCAAACTATTTTGTCCATCCTGAACAATGTCGACAACTCCATGCATGGTTTCTGGGTAGACTGTCAACTGGGTGAATCATTTGGGTAGGCAGGCCGGAGAGTCTATCTGGCCTGTCAACTCTAAAGGTAGAAAACTTGCCGAACTAAATAGTCTAACCCCAATGTCTACACATTTTGGCCAAGCTGTCATGATGCTGCACTTGTTGAAATCCCTTGCCTGAATTCCAAGACCCTGGTGAAGCAAGAGGATCTCAAAATTTTATGGTGTTTCACCTAGGAGAAAGAATACATGATCTGAAATACTAAGATCTATGAAAGAATAACTAACACATGGATCAAATAAAATCAATATATCAAAGCCCAAAATCATAGCTTTGATCTCCATCACTATGTTTGACTACATATCCAATGGCTAGTCTTTTCAAGCATACACTAGTCCTTGGATCCTCTAGTTTTCTTCTCTTTGCTGAGCAATAGGTCATCCAAATTCACCCTAAATTGGTGGTCACTATTTTCCATCCTTGCTTTCTCCACTAGTACCTTCTTACTTTGGGTACTTCGTAGCCTGATATCCTGGATATCCACATGTAAAACAGTACTTGAAATCCATCTATAGATGGCTAGGCTACCCACTTCTATAATAGGAAATAGATCCATAAATAGCTCTAATAGTAGGGTCATAGGATATTGTTGGATGCTCAACTCCATGTTCATGGGCTTGCTTGGAGGGGCTAGGCCTATCTCTAGATGTTGATTCTCTCTTATGGCCTTGTTGCCTCTCTTTATGAGCTACATCCTCCTACTAGCTCTTTTCTAAATTCATAGCAATTTCTCTAGCCTTATCATAGGATGTCAATTTGACAAATAATATGTGGCCCTTTAGAGAAGACCTAAAACCTCTAATAAATTTTCTTACCCATACCTAAGCATCTATATGCATCTATGATACATAGCTACTAAGCTCAAAGGAACATGCATCATACTATGCCATAGACCAAATATCCTAATATAAGTGGTAGGACTTCTCCTCCTTGGCCTGGGCATAGTAGGTAGACATATAACAAGATTTGAAAGGTATTAAAAAATTATCCCATATCACCTTTTGGCCAATCCATCCCTTGGTCTACTCCTTAGTCATCCAGTAACATTGAGCAGTCATAACCAATTGATATATTGCCAATAGAGTCTGTTGAACCAATATGCAGCCCATCAAATTAAAATTCTTTTGAAGCTCCTCCAACCACTTTGTAGTTGTAGTATGATTCTTAATACCATCAAATTTAGGAGGTTCTAACTTCCAAAATTTCTCTAACAGTTTCCTACTTATAGGTTGGCTATTTGAATCTCTTGAGTCTCCACCACCAGTACCACTTCCCACTTCATTGACAATGGAAATGGAATCATCACTAGTTGCAACATGTTTCTACATGATCTATAATAACTATTAAATAACATCTACCTATCTACTTGTAGGATTGCTGCTAGATGCTTGAGAAGGCTATGCCTACTAAACATTAGACACTTTTGACCTATGAGTTCCACTAATATTAGGCCCGCATCTACTATATATAGCTATACTTGAAAATCACAAATTGTTGAGTATTCCAAACATCACACAACATTAGAGTGAAGTAGCTTTGATATTGTTGTGTAACACCCCACCCTATTGCACCTATCTAGGATGAAGTGATACCTAGGATTGTTAGTAATAATAACATAATGGAAGTATAACAAACTAAAAAACCAATGGTGCATGAAAATAAATTAAGAATAACTCACTCGATATATATATTTCTTGTATAATCAAACCATGCAAAAATACATCTTGAACCAAAGACCAAACACATCCATAAATTCATAAAATGGCATACCTCTACAAAAACCAAAAATATGTATTGATCTCACAGGATTTAAAAACACATAAAGATAATGTATATAAGGATACATTAATGGTCATAAAAATATGAACACTCCCTAATATTGTATATGGAAATATACATAAACTAATCCCTAAAAATTTCTCTCTCATCTTATCTCTCTTAGTACTTACTTGCATCCCTTTAGCTTCTACCTATAACTAAATAAAGTTAGTATAAAACTAAGTGAGAAGCCTTTATACTTCCCCTGCTATATGGTCAACAAGTGTTGCATTGGTGGAGAGGACTGGGGTACAAGGAAACTTGCATTAACCATCATTCTTACACATGCTTGAAGAAATACATGTACATACGATATCACATATAGCACTAACATAATTCTTACTAAAGTAAATAGATGACTATTACATAGTCATAAATATAATCATTTTCAAAAATAATCAATCATACATTTATACCACACCACATGCATCTCCACTATCATGCCCATGTTGTCATATCCACTTCATACCATCAAAAAACACATTGACCATAGAATCATAGATTAATCATAAGATATATTATCAATACTATGACTTATAAATTGATACCATTATATACACCTTACTCATATGGTTGTGAATATATCCACACTCAGTGTAGCATGTGAAATGTTGTCATGAGTACTCATAATCAATCATTGCCTATAGGTCTTTTATGAGTCTTTTATTTACCCAATTGGTGCTAAAGTTTATTAACCTGTGGCCTGCAACCACTAGCCTTCTGGAGGACTAGCTATAGGGACAAACCCACTTATGCCATGTGCCAGTCATAGGGATGAACATACCTACACTTTCCCACTCTTAAGATGAGGCCAAAGATAGAAGCCTCATTGACAAATTATAGTGGGAGGTCAATCCATAACTACCTCTTGGGTGCCTCATGACTAACTAATCCACACTCTTATGGTAGCACCACTCATCAATGAGCACTACAAGTGTTGTTGTGAAGACATGTATAAGTCTAGGCTAGCTTAAGCCAACACATGTTGCAAGTATAACATATCCAAAATAAACATAACATAATCACATATATCCACACCTAACAGTCACATTCATTTCATGCAAACAATATGATAACATGTCATAATAAAATTTCACACCACAATTGTACTCCTTGAACTCCATATAATTTTGTAAAAATGGGCACTAATGTAACCTCCAAGATGATAGATGCTATAAGAGAAAATAAATTCCATGATTAAAAAGTACATCATAAGATGATCCCAATGATACTAATTTTACCTCAATTAGACTTGTGGAAGCAAATTTATTATGTTTTAAAAATTAATTAATAAAATAATAAATAATAATATTTAATTATAGCTAGTGATAATTGAAACTCCCAAAAACTTCCACATAAAAACATGCTTATAAAATATAATATTCCAACCATGCTAGTCTCATCAATATCACATCTAATATTCCACAAATCCATGTCATTTCATGCATCACATATTTATTCATAAATATTTTGTAACTCAAAATCGTAAAATTTCTAGAAATCTGCAAAATAGTACATCCAAACTCAATCATTTAACTATTTTTCCTACATGTCCACATCAATACAACATAAAAATCCAAGGAAAAGTAAAGACAATCTACCATTGCAAAGTGTTGAAGCAGAAAGTCTAAACCAAGCATAAAATACTTAGAAGAAAAACTCTATTTCACTCTAAACAAGTTTTTTATTCATCTAGATATGACTGTAGCAATTCCAACTCCTAGTTCAAAGTAAAGAAAAATCCATCCACAAATCTCAAAGTTGAGAAAAAGAGTGGAAAATGGAAAAAGATAGAATATTAGGGAAGAGTAGACTTAAACTTGATTTCTATTTCTATTTCCATGGCAAAATAGGAAACCCAAATGAAACAAAATGTAGTGGAATTATTTTTCTGTAACTAATGCTTATGCATTATGCATAAAATTTACTTTCATGCTTTGTCACTTACATAATGTAAGCCTTACTTTACTTTTATTTTTTTAATATTAATTTTTAAACAACATTTTATAAGTCCATTTTTTTATATTTTCTTTACAACTAATACTCTGCACTTCAAACATGTATAACAAACACACAAAGACATTGAATTAAAATCTACTTGAACCTATGAGATCAATATCATATACACTATACATCCACATGCTAAAATCACATCCAAGTAACACATAACATAGTGCTACAGTTCAAATGCATAATTCCAAAATGATACATAAAGCATAAATATGTACTAAATAGTTGTTCTTGTACTCTAATCTAATATCCTTGCCAGTCACATTACCTGTTTAATACATCGTACAAGGCTAGTGTACATAATCATGTTAGTTAAGCATGTAAAGACATCATAATTATAACATAAAAGTCAAAACATCCTAGCATATAAAGTGCAATTATAACAACCTAACTCGTCCTTGATAATCCACTGAGACCATACACACAATATGCAAATTAGAATCATACAGCCATACCCAATGTATCTATAAGGGATGTAACAATTTTTGCCTTTTCCAAGCTAGAATTTTTGACCAAAAAGTTGTGAAATTTTTTTCTAACTCTAGAAACTAACACTAATGTAGCATTAGCATCATTGTTGGTATCATCATCACTAGGACTCCCAAATCTTATCAAAAGTATGTTTTGACATGAACCATTGACCTACAAGGCTAATATGACTCATTAATAGTAGTTTTGGTACTTCAGGCTTCTAGAATTTGTACTTTTTTGGAAGTTTTTTGAAACTTGAAAAATTAGCATTTTGGCTAAGTATGGAATACTGGCAAAGATTGGAACTCATCTTGGCATCTTTGAATCATCCCATATACTAGGTTCCTAGCTTTCCATTGGTCTATAGGTCTCTTGATGCTTCAAAATACCATCTTGATGCATTTTGGAATCAATTTTGATCTTTTCAAAGTTAGGAATTTTAGCCAGAAAAATTGTAAAAGTTTTTCTAACTTTAGAAGTTGACACTGATGTTGGATCAACATCAATGTTAGTGTTAGTGTCATCTAGATAGGTTGCCACATTCGTTAAAAATAAATACCAAACTTGCTATTTTCAAACTTGGCAATAATTTACACTTAACTCCAAGTTTAGTTTTGGCAACCTTAAGATAAATTGGACAACTCTAGATCTATAAATACAATCTTAAAATGTAATTTTTAGGTTGGATCTCTTGATTTGAGAGCACTTGTAAGATTTTAGGAGATTAAGAGCATGATCGCATGCCATAACCATAGCACCTACATATTCCTTGTCCATATTTAGCATCTTTAGTGTCACTTTTAGAGGTAGAATTTGTAGGCTTTCTCATGCACTTTTCAAAGTTAACATTTTTCAACTTCAATGTCAATGATAGAAGCCTTGGCTGAAATAGCCCTGTTTTGGCTTGAAAGTGACTCTAGATTGCACCTACGGCTTCTCCATATATTACCTAATTCTCCAGAAGTTTAGTTACATCCTTTAAACCTATATTTTGTTGAATATTTGATATTGTTTATGAGTTCTATCACACTTATGTTTTTTCTTCCATCATTTATAGTTTCATCCTCCATAAGAGGTGAACACTTTGCAACTCATCAGTGAAGGATTTTATTTGTTGGAAAAGGATTTGTGATCTTTCCCCCATATCAAAGCATCTCACTTTTATTATTTTAAATTTTTTTACTCACATTCTATACTTAGAATTTTTTCTACATCTTATATTGCATTCTATACTTAGCTAAAATTTTTAGCATTTTACAATTAGCTGTTTTTTCACATAAAAATTTCATTATTTAGGAAGGGATCTAACATCCTTATTCCTACAAAATAATATTAGTATTTCAATATTTTATGTTCATTTATATAAGTTTTATACTTAGTTTTTTATTTCATCTCTCACATTTCATTCCATACTTAGTCAAATTTTCAGCATTTTTATATTTAGTTGTTTTTTTTAGTAAAAACAATCCATCATTTGAGGAGGGAATCAAAACCCTTCCATTCATGTTATAACTATACTATTTTAATATTTTATGCTCTTTATCTATATTTTACATTCTATTTTTATTCTATCATTCCTAGCTTATTCTACACTTTATTTTCTAATAATCCATGCTTAGTCATTTTTCTTGTGATTTTACCCTTAGCCATTTTTAACATTTAAAACTTTGCTTTTTCATCATTCCATATTTTTATTGATTCATCTATGGTAGGGTAAGTCTATATTTGATTGGAGGATTTGTGTCCATTTATTTCATAATCATTGATTTATCGAGAGTTACATCGATCTAAAGACCATTTATGGCCACACACTATGTATCTTAACAGTTAGTTCATAGAGGTGTTATTATAGAGTTGTAAAGAACATTCTTATAAGAACACCCATGTAATGATTGTTGGGACATATGTGATGTTGATATTGACATCAATGTCACTAGGCCAATGTTAGCATTACAATCCCATACTTAGCAAAATTATTACATATCAACAAGTTGTGTAAGTAATGTTATCATTATAAAGCTTCTTAACTTTTAAAGAAAAAAAATAAATTTAAAAATTAATATATAAAAATTATTATTAAAATTAAGATATAAAAAAACATGCTACCATTGGCTATGTGGGCAATGTAGGTATACGTATGTTAGCCTGCATAAGGGCCATGTTGATCCTAAAAACCATGATTGGATGGTAGAAATTGCTATCTTTTGGACACACTTATGCTCCATCTCATGCTCTAAAAACCAATTCACAACACATTACTTTTCTCCTAGCCACCACACATGCTATCCTTCTTTGCATACTACACTCTTAGCCACCCAAAGGAAAAACTCTTCTTTATTTTCCTACCCAAATCAAATCCCACTAAGACTACCATTCATGCTCACTGTAGTTATAATAATAATAATAATAATGACAAAAAAGTTACATGCTACTATTTTGAGGGCTAAAAGCCCCTTGGAAGCCATAGTGGCCTTAACACTTACTACATAGTATCCCGCCTACTCAGTACAGTTACCATCCTCATGCTTCAACATGTTAATGCACTACTACCCCTTCCATATATACTATAGTCCTTGTGTGCTAAATTCAAATTTTTTTTTAAATTAAAAATAAAAATAGAAAACGTAAGTTCCTTGTTGCCACATGGCTACATAGTGCCATGCATGCCTTAGTAAGGGTCGTGCTAACTCCTTAGGGACCATACTAGCTCTCACTACTTTGTTGGGTAGGCTTCCATGATGCATAACATAGTAAAAAATACCTCTTTTCCTTGCATTTCCTACACCCCTAACCATGCACTGATATCACCATTCTAATATCACTACCTAACTACTATTGTCCTTATTTCTATTTCTGTTATTGACTACACTAGACATAAAGGCCAAAACCCTTCCTTATACTACAAAGTAGTAAATCCTCATAGGATGAAAGAAAAATGCAAGGTAAAGAACTCACTTGAACTCTTGGGGAAATGGCTAATAATTTAATGATTTCTTATTTACCCCTATCATGTGATTCCCTTGCCTTATAATGTGGATCCTAGTCTTTTTCTTCATACTTCTTGTGGCTTGTATGGTTCTATTGCATAATTATCTCTTGTTGTGTGTGAACTTCCAAATTTAAAGAGTGTAAAAGTGAGGTATCCAACTAGACATATGTATGTGTTATAACTTAGCTTGGATACATCATTAACCTTTTGATATTACATGTTATATGTGATGCAATGCTAGGTGATGTCGATACTTGCTAGCATTAGCATCATTTACATGCATCATTACATCACTTGCTCATGTCACTAAAATGAATCAATTTCAAGTAGGAATGAATTTCTTATCCACATCATTGTATTAGTTACATGCATTGGCTACTCATGGTACTGAAATGAATCAATTTCAAGTAGGAATGAAATCAAGATCCTTTTCATATACTCCAACTTACCTTTAACTCCTAAAATGATATTTAAACATTGTTCAAATAATAATTTTTATTACCTTTATTTTATTAAAATAAAATTAAATTTATGACTTTAACTTTATTAAAATTGCAAATACTTGATATCTCTTCATAAAAATATTTATCTTATCTTGATCTACTATAGGCCATGGACCCCATCATCCTTGTTCAATTACGTGAACTAATAACCTTGGATGGGCTCCATGGCCATATCATTAGATTTCTTGATGAGAACTTGATAGAACTATCTTCAATTGATCCTCTAGAAACATTAATATCATCATTAGAGCTAATTAATAAAGATCTCATTTCTCAATGTAATCTTTCTTTCCTAGATCGAGATTTGATTTTGACTAGTTATCCCTTTGTCAAGCTAACTATCACCAATCATAAGAACATAAACAAGATTCTACAACTGGGGACAAGATTTTCCAAAAGTATTAAGACCTCTATCTTGTCCACACTACAAAATAAGTCTATTTCCTTTGCCTAGGGATATGATGATATGCTAAGTTTGGACCAATTATTAGTTCAATACATCATTCTTGAGGAAGATTCCAATATAGTCAAATAAAAATTTAGAAAGATCAAAGTTGAATTAGCCTTATTTATTAAGAAATATATCATCAAAATTTATAATTTAGGCTTATATGCTACATAGACTATTCATATTTGGTGTCCAACATGATAATTGTCTTTAAAAAAATGGAGCCATTAGGATTTACACAAATTTTCATGATCTCAATAAAGTTATGCTTAAAGATAACTTTCAGTTGCCCATATTGACCAACTTATAGATATAATGGCTATACATGCCTTTTTGTTCTTCATGTATGGTTCTTCGGATTACAACTAGATACAAATTAATCCTAAGAACCATTGCTTCACAACTTTCATGATCCCATGAGGAAACTTTTGCTACATTAGAAAGTCTTTTAGGATTAAGAGTGCTAGATCCCCATATCAATGATCCATGATGTTCATATTTAGAGATATGATGTTCAATACAACCAATGATTGCATTGATGATCTAATCATCAAATCTATAACATTTGACCATCATACTAATCTTGATATTATCTTAGCTTGATGTAATTAATACAATATTTATCTAAATCTTAAAAAGTATATATTTTGTTGTAGAGATAGGCAAAATGTTAGGATTTCTTATTTTGGCTAATGATATTGTTGTAGATCTTGATATATTCAAAGTGATCTTGAACCTTCCTCCATCCAAGTACCTCCAAGACATTCATATCTTGCAAGATCTTTTCCAATTGATTCATTATTTCATATGTAATCTCACCAATCAATTCCATCCTTTATCTCATCTCCTTAGAAAATTTACCATTTTTATCTATGACTCCAAGTGTCAAGAAGCTTTTGATGTAATCAAGCATGCTCTTACCAACCTTCTCATCCTTCATCTTCCTTAATTTAATCTTCTGTTCTATCTTTATCCTTTCAAATATAATTAATATATTATAGCCATGCTTTGCCAATGATCTGAAGATGATGTGGACTTTTCTATTTATTACATTTCTCATCCATTTTTAGATTGTAAAATACAATATTTAGATATGAAAAAAATCTTGCTTGGGCCTTGTGTTTGCCCTTAAGAAATGGATACACTATCTATTGGGGATAAAGGTTCATGTTATATGCCACAATAATATCTTATGCTAAATTGCATCTAATTTTTATGATAATAACTACTTGACTAAATGCTTCTTACTGAGTGTGATCTATTCTATCTTTCACAACATTCAATCAAAGGCCAAACCATAGTATATCTCCTTACATCAGCCTTATTATTGGAGCCATTTGTCAAAGCCATTCAACCTTTCCTAGAAGAGTTGAACACAAGTGAATCTAACTTGCTTCCAACTATAACCTTAATGCATGATGATTTTTACTCACATTTATATTTTGATGACACAAACATAGCTCAAGCATATATTTTGTTTCTATCCTCAATTAAGGCACTCCTATTTAGCTACATTATTATTACAAGAAAAATTGAATTTATAATTTTGATAGATAGGATTTTTACTTGTAGTCATTAAATTAGAAATTAAAAGGCTTTTAGTTCAATGTGATTTCCAACTAGTAATTAGTGAGAGGTACACTTGCAAAGTTGAATATCTCCAGCCTTATATCGAACTAGCCAAGCAACTTGTTTTACAATTTAATAAATGCCTTCTAACACATATTCATTACTTCTAAAACATGCTCATAAATGGATTACCTATCTTTTCATTTCTTATAGATCTTTTCTTATGTTTTCTATCTTACTTCATTCAAGATATATAAATCACTTTCATAGATACACAACATGTTATCTTAGTTAACATAGAAGAAGATGAGCAATATTTGGACATCATTGAATACCTTAAAACTAGAGAAACTTCTAAATGCTTATTTTCATCTCAGAAAGATGCTTTCCATAAACACTTCAAGTATTTTTGTATTATAAATCCCTATATCCTATGTCACATTTCTACATAAGGTGTTTTCATATGTTGCTTAAGTTATGATAAAGTATAAATGGTCGTAGAATAGGTATATTTCAACAAATGTGGTGGTTACTTAGGATCTCAATTTGTATTACCTTATATTATTTCTTGAGGCTACTGGTAACATACAATGTCTAGGGATGTACATACAATAGTTAAAATTTGTGATATATGTCAATGTCATACTCCATTTATTTATGTACCATCTTAGGAAATCACATGACCCTTCTAGAAATGAAGGTTAGATCTCATAGATTGAATCAATCCTTCATCTTCTACTAGTCATTAGTTTAGTTTGACAATAGAATATTTTATAAAGTGGGTTAAATTCATTTCCTTAAAATTAATGACATTCAAGTACATCTATTATTTCATCCTAGATCACATGATCCTCCACTTTGGTATTCCCCTTCACATTGTCACTAAAAATGAACCTTAGTTCATGAGCAAATAAGTTTGCAAGTTCTATGATCAATATCAAATCACTAAGAAATTTTCATCTTCATATTATTCTCAATTTAATGATCATGGTGAGTCAATCAAAAAATTCCTAATCCATATACTTAAAACTATGGTCTACCAATCTCATAAAAATGGGCATATCCAACTATCCCACATCCTTTGGGTCTAACAAACTACTTTTTATAATGCAATTGGCTGAACCTCATTCCTACTCACTTATGGTTATAAAGAAATGTTATTGATGAAATTGGACATGTCTTCTATCTAGGTAGTCTTGAAAAATTATATGATAGATGAAGAAAATGATAAAATGCATTGTGTTGAGATAGAAACTTTGAAGGAGAATTACTAGCAAGTTAAAATTAATATTTAGAATCATTAAGAAGCTATGCAAAATTACCATGATAAGCATGTTAGAATGAGATAAATCAAAAAAAGGAATATTTTTTGATGATATTTTTTAAATGTCAAGACTTCAAAGTTCTCTTCCAACTAGCAAGATTTCTTTGTCATTGTCAAAAATCTTAGTAATGGAGCATACTATTTGGTGAACTGATCATATCTCAAGAGATATTATATATACATATAAAAAAGAGATTAATCATTATTAGGTTTTTTCTAACCCTTCTCCTCTCATCTATGTTTTAATGCATTATTTTCGATTCTTTTCCTATCTTGATTCTTATTGTTCTCTTCATCTTTATTCATCCTCTGTTATTATTATTATATATATCTCCTAATGCAATTTCATATATTTTCTCCAATTCCTTCTTATCACATTCTACTAATATTTTTTTCATCAATAACACATTAAGGTAAGGATATTTACAAGTGTTCTTCCTCATGCTATGAGTACTTTCTTGTTATGCTTCATGTAAGGGTATGTTGAGCTCCAGTGGGATAAGAAGAAAATTTATCAATTTATTAACTATTAATATCATTAGAGCATCGGATTTTTGCATGCCCCATTTTTATGTCATAGCATCTCCACATGGTGTATAAGCAACGTCTTTCATTTTTTCTTCTAATTTATTATTTTCTTATTTTTTGATTCTATAATTTATCTTTCCTTTTGCATGTTTCTTTCTTTTTCCTCTTAATTTCCTTTCTTTTTTTATTTCTGTTCTTCTCCTCAACATATCAATGAGGATTGAGTTACTTTTCTCTATTTTGGTGAAGATATGTTAAGAGCTTGAGTGGGACAGGATGTGAAAAATTATCAATGGCATCATTTTGGCCATCTTGTGTGTAGGATTTAGCTATGCCCTCTTCTGTGGCACAACATAATTCTCATGATAGGTGTATCAAAAATATTATAACATTCTTCCCTCATCCTTATTCTTTTCTTCCTCTCTTTACAAGTACAAGTACTATTGAAGTTTTATAATGTCAATTACTAGGTTCAAGATATAATAGAAATAATTTGATGATTACTAATATTGAAATAAACATGCACTATGTGATATAAAAAATTCACGATGTTGTATATGTCAAACCTAAAAACAATAAATAAAAAAATTAATAGAGAAAAATAAAGTAAGAAAATATCTCTATCATAAGATATATACTAGCTATACATTGTTATTTTTTATTTTACATACTTAGAAGACAAAGTTCATCACTTATATAGTTATAATGAATGAATATATAGAACGAATAGCTATTATTAGTTAAGACACTTGATTATACATAACTAACTCAAATATAATACAAATTTCCATAAAAAGTGTTATACATTATGACTGTGTATACATATACTTATGGTATGACTAAATATAGATACTAGCAAGCATGTTAAACTTTCTAGAACATGCCAAATCTTCAATAGGTACATCATGAAATCATCATTTATTTTCTTCTTGGTGAATTCTCCTTTGAAACCTTAATAGCATCCATTAAGAGAGGGTAGTATTATATGCATTTTTTGGTACTTTTGTGACCAAGACAAAGGTAAGTTTGACATTATCAAATATGCTTGACTTATAGAAATTCCATCAAAATCATCATCTCAAAAATTGTTTTAAGCTATGATAGGATTTTAAACGTTAACCTTGATCATGCCCCAAAGGCTAATAATCTATTTTGGCACTTTTGGTAGCTTTTTGAGGTTTGAAATAGCATGCTACATTTAGGTATAGCTAACATCACCTTCATAACTAGCCATGAAAACATGTTTTCTCATCGTAATTTTGACTTTTTCATGCCTCCAGTGACTAGTCCTCATCATCCTTTGGATAAAGAACATTAGTTTCAATAGTTTTAGAGGCCCTATAAGGCTTGAATTGGTATTTTTAGTTGGTTATTGCCCAAATGATGTTGACAATGTTACCTATAGGTTACATCACCTAAACTCAACTCTAGGTGATAGTTTTAAGTTTGTGTGATCTCCTATGTCCATCCCACATCATCCATTAATGATCAACATTAGTTTATGCATTGAAGATGATTCTTGAAGCCTCAAATTAGAAGTTTGGAACATCAAAAGATGAGTGACATTGACACAGATGATGTTGATGCTAGTGTTAGTATCACCTAGTGTCACTTTTACCATACATACCATTCACACTATTCTAGCTTTTCAAAAGTAAATTTTGAGTTACTAGATTTTGATCTCATGAATTTTGGGTTATCATAGAGCTATAAATACAAAGTTCTAATATCAATTAGAGGTTTATTTTTTGAGATTCCAAAGCACTTTTTAAACTTCAAGAGAAGCTTAAAGGATCTACCAATGTCACCTATGCCACCATGTGCTCCTTATCCACCTTTAGTGCTTCACATGGATATACCCTAGACAAACATGTAAACATCAACATCAACACCACTTGCTTAATGTTAGTGTTATAGGGAACAATGTCAATGTCATCTGACGTCACCTATAGAACAACATCTAGATTTGATCCTATTTGCCATCTAAATTAGTGTTAAAAAACATTAGAAAACTTTTTGTCCATCCCTCATGTTGTAAGACACTAAAATTTATCATTTTAGAGGAGGTGAACTTTGTTATTTAACTAAATAAAGCATTGTTTATTCATCAAGAAGGGAAAGCCTAAACCCTATCCCACATATTGATCTTTTATTTATCACTCCCATTATTTTTCCTAAGTATTTTAATCAAATCTATATCACTTAGATTTCATCAAATTTATTGTCAAGTTTATCATTGTTTCATCAATTTCCTTGTCAATTCTATATCATGGTCAGAAAGATAAGTTCATAATCAAGTGAGGACTATGACCCTTTATTTCATAATTGTTGATCTATTGATGGATATATCATTCTGAAAATCATTTATGGTTGCAAATCATTCATTTAACATGTGATTAATATAGGTTTTTTTCTATAATTATGGAAGAACATTTTTGTAGGAATAGGAGGATAGGTCCATCTCTTCATAGATGTTATGGTTAGAGAATTTTCATCCTCTATTACAACATTATAAATACAAGAAAAACCTATAATTTAAGACCAACTTGTAACATCCTCTTATCCTACCATAAACTAGGAAAGCATGACATAGATTAAACCACTTTCATTTACATAGACAATCATAAGGCAACTATGGTTAAATAATAAGCATTAGTGAAGCATGAGAAGGAACAAAATGAGATCATATAAACAAGGTAAAGGCCTACAAAATAGTTATACATTACAGTGATAGAAATACATGACCAGATGAATATATAAAAGTATAAATCAAATATCTATATATTATAGACTAAAAGCATAGACTAAATTGAAAATACATCAAAGTAAGATATATTATATAGCAAGAGCTCATCTACTATCACTATGAAAATCCTAATATTAATGGGCACAAAAATTTATTAAACATAAATATCAAGTATGTATGACTAATTATAAAATATTAAAGCTATATCCTATAAAAAATATTAAAGAAACTATAAATATCATAGTGTAGTTGGTAAGCCCATGGCTCTTCACCTCCACATACCTCATGACCTAAAAAAAAGAGTGAGTTAGTACAAATTAAGTAAGATTTCTTAGCATCTTCTTGATTGATTAAGGACTAGGACCATGGCTAAGTGCTAGAGCAAGGGAACTTTGACCTTTAAAGACATGTCAACATATAGTACAGAAGCATATCATATCATGTCACATGTGATCATATATCATAAGAATCATATGAGCGTACATGATAGTAACAAATCCTCCCTTAACATCATCAACTAGCCTCACACTACACTTCATGTAAAATACAATATATGTTCACATGTGTACTTGATTCATATTCCATATTCAAACCAAAATAACCATGACATGCCAATGAAATGTACATTATTAGTCTCAATTAGCCCCATTAATGTTGTATATCACACTATCTAAAATACATATGGTGCTAGAGATATCAAACAATTGTTTAATGTTCTTGAGGAGATAGAAACTAATGAAGATCAAAAACTTTCTTTATTTTTTAGAATGAAACCTATGGTAAGAAGCATATTGATGAATTAGAGTGAAGGTTAGTTAGTATCACTCTAGGATGATTAATAACCAACCAACCATACAACTCAATGTTAGTGTCCAAATATAACACAATAATGTAATCGATTCATAACTAATTAGAATCCAAAAAAGAGGAAAACATCCAAACAATTAAGACATTACAAGAATATGGAACTAGTAATGGAGGGACTACCAATCAATAAGAGAAAAAAGCATATATAGACCTGTACAATTGAACATACATGGTGTCAAGAAACATAAGTTACATTGAGTAATACATAGATGTTACATAATACAAAGCTCATGCATGACATAGGACTTAGCATATCAACATATCTCTACTATGATAATTGACATGAAAATTGAGAATTGACAAAAATGACTAATCATGATCTCACGATAATGTGCAATCACCTAACCATGATTGAACCATAACCCATGGTAAAGGCCAAAATCTAAACTAGTGAAGAAAATCATAAAACTAACCCACAGAATAGACCATGATCCATGGTCAACTCTCAAAACTAGGAAAAATATTAAACTAAGATTTTATTTTTATCATGTTCATTGGTACTTAACATGACTTGTGATAAACTAATTGTAATCCTACCATGATCGATTATGAAAGCTAAAATCATGACCAAGACTTGTGATGAACTCATGGTCATTGCATATGCATCTTTTTGTTAATTTGGAGGTAAAAATGACACTCATATTATTCTAGATTAACTTGATAGTCAACACATTAACTCTATGGGTATATAATAGACATTTGTGTACTATTGGATTGCCCAAAATAAAAATGAAACTCTAAAAATATAACAACACTCACACAATAATTAAAATGTCAAAAAAATCAAGATACAGAGCTATCTTTTTAAAATACATGAATTCTACAACCATGAACAATTTGTAAAAGGCCATGAATTCTATAATCACTTAAAATCATAAATTATAGAGTTCATTAAATCATATTTCTAGACTTCAAAATAGCATAAACTACTAAATTATCAAAAATAAAAAAAGAAGATAAAAGCTATTACCTGTGTAATTTCCATACAAAAGTTTAAAAAAGACACACATGCATATTGCAACATGATTAAGCATAACAACTTGTACACAAATCAATGTTGTCACCACCATAATTGTTCAATCTAGCAACGCTTCAATGTCCAAGAAAATGAGTGTTAGCTATGCTCTTCCAAAATTAAGAAAGTGGTTTATATAGAAAAACCTCTTAGATTTAATATAATATTAATTGTAGCTCTAACTAGATATTTTGTGCAAAAAACTCTAAAAAAGTTAGCATTATTAACAATTTCATCTCTTAATTACTCCTCTAATCATGAACTTGTAGGCCAAATTACATATGCAGGGATAGATGTGTTGTGTGATGGTGGAAACCTCAAGTAACTCTAATGGTATAAACCTAGTTGGATGTAGTTGAAAGAAGAAGGTAAATTAGAGGGAAGGTTTCTTAGTATATGGAGAAGAGTGGAAAACCCAAAATCAAGATTAATGTCACATAGACGAAAATCCTCCTATCAAAGCTTTACCACCCAACAAAGGCTAAACTTCCATGTGGGTAATTTATTAAATATTATGCATATTCCTTTTAATTAAACACCAATGCAATGAAAAAAAATAAGTAGAAAAGGAGGCCATGTTGGTCATGCATAAAAATAAGCATATGAATGTGTTGAATAATCTTCTAAATACTTAAAACAAAAGATATTGATATGCTAAGATGATAGTCATCATAATCATGTAACATGTATATGAAATATTCACATAAAAAAATGAGAAGACTCCTTGGAAGTATCACTCATTCTAAAATATCTAATGAGAAGACCATTGTTAAATGGTAAGAAACTTTAAAATCTTAGACTAAGATAAATATGAAGTTTATGAGCAATATTTTTGTTGGGGCTTCATAGGCATCCTCAGATCCAAACCTCGTGGAAGCATGAGGATTTAATCTTGGAATGTGATAGGTCTTCATAGCCTAGATAATTTTTTCTTTCTTAAGAAAATTATTGAAATAAGCCATGTTAATATGTTGTTTTTCTAGAAAATGAAAATGCCTTTAGTAGAAAACCACCTAATCTATAGCTGAAAGAGCATCTTGGATTTTGCTATGAGAAACATGGTGGATTTTCTTGTCTATTATGATTGAATTTGAAGTTTCAAGTTTGTTTTCAATCTTGTCATATTTTGGCATTAGAAGGTAATGGATTTAAGGTCATGAATGTGTATAGGATAGTTTTGAAGTTGAATAATTACTTTTTATATATAGAGATTTTCTCTCATGGGATTTGATATCTAGATGATTGGGAGTGATTAGAATATGATTCCTACCAATAAGAAAAGGTCAAGTAGAAGTGTAGATGTAGTGAAGTTAGAGTGTTTTTTATTATTTAAAGACTATGTATAATATAGAAGAAGTGGCCACATCCTAATTAATTTTACATAAAAAGAAAATAAGAAAATCATTGGAGGATGTCGCACTCCAAAATGTTATACTTAAATAATCCAAGTTTAATAAAAAAAACTTATTACTTCGGCATGTAATGTCATAATGCTTATAATAAAAGGATAATGATCATCATAAGAATTATAAATCTTAATTAGTGTGCATGGTAAAATTAAAAATTCACATTGGAGTGCTTTAAGTAGAAATTCCATTAATCATAATCCATAAATGAATCTCATAACATAACAAGTTCATAGCCTCAAAAGAAAGTTTTTAATATCCATCATTATAAAAAGTCAACATTAAATTTCATGATAACATAATCAAAATTTGAAAATATAAAGGAAAGATCTAAAGATCCAAATTCATCATCATTAAGTTTCTAGCTTCTGCCACTTGGATCTATGTCCACATAGACAAGAAGGATTAGAAACCTTCTAGTAGAGCCAACTGCCTTGGCATACCTAGAACAAGCTAAAGAACAAGGCACATGTTACATAAGAAGCCATCTCAAGATCCATGAGATTAGATACCAAAAGTTAAATCCAAAACCATGATATCCACAAAATGTCAAGAGATAGGTAAACTAAGAATATACTATAATCAATCATCCGTCAGGACTATTAGTCCACAAAGGTCTCACCTTTCTTGGATGCTATCATTGTCCCTCCTAAAAGAATAGTTAACCAACATCATTTGATCTTGAATGGACCAAATCTAGAAATGAACTCATATGGATTACCTACCCTTTCATTTTTCATTAGGAAAACTAACCACATGACATTCACAAGCGATGTGAGTATACATTGATTGGCTAAATTGTTCTTTTACAATGCTTGCTCAATGTCACAATCTAACTACAATCATAGGCAATGTGGATCAAATAAGGAAGCCAACACTACCCTCCATAGTGCCTACCCATTGATACTCAAATCTAGATACCTGGGATATGATAATAGGTGACGTGGGTTAGGGTCTATAGGTTAATGTAGAACCCCACCCATTGATCCTATTGAAATGCATCATCAAGAGGTCAGAATGAGATATCAAAGGTCAAAAATGATTCTAAGATAATGAGAAAGTCATAAAAAAAACATGAAAATATCAACCACAAGATGGCCATAAAAATGATGTATTTTATCTAATTTTGAGTATATTTGGATATGTTTTAATGAGTTCAAGGTATTTTGACATTAAATGAAACTTGTGTGCGCACATAATAAGGCTCCAGATTTCAATTTGGATAGTTTTTCAAATAGCCTTGATAGGATAGACATATTACATTGCATGTAGATGTCTACTGTAAGATATCTATAGTGCAAGATAGACATCTCCTATAAGATGCCTTCAATGTAGGACATATGTCTTCAGTGAAAGATAGATGTCTTATCTTGTTTGACATACATCTTCTTAGCTAGAAATATGTTTCTTTGCAACTCTTAGTACTTTAGGAAGATGTCTCCTTGATCTCTAAGACATTTTTTTAATAGAAAAGAAGTTCAAAATGGTTGCAAGACATCAATAAAAAGAAAATATTCATTGAGGACTTCAAAAATAAGGATGACAAAGCTTGTAATAATAGAGAATAATTATATTATTAAAAACATACAAAGAAATAAAGCTTGAACTAGTTACTCTACCTTAAGAAATGAAATTGCAACCAGATTGATCTACAATATACGAAGTTGAAAGCTAAGAGATCGGATCACCACAAGAGAAAGAAATAACTAATGAGTAAGAGTAATTGATGCATGAAAGCCAAAAACTCTTAATTAAATACAAGATTACAAACTTATAGCTAGTGTATTAATAGTTATTTACAATGGATTATCTCATTAATCAAATTCATGATAAATAGAAAAGTGCAAATAAGAGTTTGGTAAATAAGAAAAAAGCCCCAATTCACACATGAAAGGAAATAGAAGTAGAGTGGGTTCACTCCAATATTAAAATCACCTTCCAATACTAAATACAGATATAATGAAAAATAAAATTTATTTACTAGAAAATAAGAAAACTAGCTATCTTCAATTATTCAAAAGAGAAGATTACAATAGGATTTCCAATGCCCTCAAAAGATCCAAAACCTCTTAAAAACTCAAACGATGCTATAGAGAATGAGGCTTTATAGAAACATAATGGTCATTCTCAATGTAAGACATAACTAATGGAGAATCTCTTCCACAACTAAAATTGAAAATTCAATACACAAGTAAGACTAGAACACATAGGACAACACACAACAAATTTACCTTGGATATATAACACTGTTGCACTCACTCAATGTACTCTAACACTCTCTTTCCAAGCTCTCATTAATTCAAGAGATATTATCATGATATATCATAAAATCTCCTCCTTAGTACAAGCATGAAAAAACTCATATTTATTAGAAAACAACACCAAAATCCTAAGGAAACCTTTCAAAATCTCATCTTAGAGTTTTCACATTATTTGTATCATTTTCCATCTTCTCTCAACTATTTTCCTACTTGAAATGAATAATTTTGTAGGTTTTTCTAGCTGTACAGATCATCTTTGACCTCCTTACATCATCTTAGGTAATAATCCAACTTTCAAGAGAGACATCTTTTATGAGTGGAAGACATATCTTTCATGCATGATACATCTCTTCTAGGCTGAGATGTTTTTTCATGAGATGTTTTCTCTATTTGGGAGACATCTCCTTTGAGTTGTCTTCACTTCTAGAGAGATGTCTCCTATTATTGAGAGTCATCTCTTGCAAAGAATTAGCTCTCAATAAAGACATCTCCTACATGTTCCAGACATCTTTTGTATAGTCCTAGCTCCTAGCAAAGACATATCCTTAGTCTCTAAGATGTCTCCATGGAGCCTAAAGCTTGCAAAACATACATCCAGGGAAGAACAAGAGAATTGGAAGATGGGTCCCTACACTAGCTCTACCTTCCTTCAAAGAATAAACTCATGTAAATAAGGAAGTAGGGGTTAAAGTAATCCATTACTTATGAAGTTTGGTCTCATGGATCCATACAGCATCATCTATGGATTAATTATTCCAATGGATTAAGTACTTATGCCTCCTAACTCCTTGAGCACTAGAAGATTCCCTTCACTTAAGTACAATTACCTTCTTCTCCATTGAAGGCTTGCACTGATTAATAAGTCCCTTGAACTCATTAATGCTAGCTTGTAGGGTCTCCTCATCAACAAGTCCATGATAATGTTCAAGTTCTAAAATGTTAAACAAAAAATACATACCAAAATTATTTGGTAAGTCAATCTTAAAAGAATTATCATTAATCTTAACCTTGGTTTTGAAAGGCCTCATCTTCTTGTCTATCAACTTGAAGAAGTTAATACCACTCAATCTCTTCTTCTTTAAGTTCACCCAAACCAAGTTACCAACAATAAAATTTGACTTTCATTTGCTCTCATTCCTCTTGAGGACTCTCTCTTTAGCCTTATTTTCAAGACTTGATTTAACTTGTGCATGGAGATCCCTCATGTATTATAAAAAATTAGCACTAAGTTGAGCTTCACCATCAAAGCTCTTCAAAGTGTGCACCATCTTTGGATAAAATCCATAGTTCATCTCAAATAAAATTTTCCTAATAGTAATATGAAAAACATTATTATATGAAAATTTAGCATAATAAAAAAATTATTTTCACTTGTTTAACTATTCATCACACAAACATCTTAATATGTTTAGCAAGGATTTATTCACCACCCTTCATTTTTCCTTTAGATTATGGTTGATATGCATTATAAAAATTTAAATTTGTCCCTAAAAGTTTTAAAGGAGCCTCCAAAAGTGACTTGTAAATTTGGAGTCTCTATCACTAACAATATTCAAAGGAATTCCATGCAATTTCACACCATGTTAGAAAAAAATTGTAAAATGAGAAGCATCACTCACCTTCTTACATGGAATGAAGTGTGTTATCTTAGAGAACCTATCCACAATAACAAAAATTACATAGTTTCCACTTTTGGTCTTTAGAATACCACTCACAAAATCCATAGATAAACTTTCCCATGGATCCTTGGGAAGTGGTAAAGGCATATAACATCCATCTACTTCATCTCCTTTGAACTTTTGATATGTTAAATATTCCTTCACAAATTTCGAAACTTCAATTGTCATACCAAGCCAAAAATAGTGCTACAATGTTTTATCCCTATTCATGTGACCTACCATGCTACTACAATTCTTTTCAAATAAAATATTTTTTCTTAAATCACAATTAGGAATACATACCTTTCCATTCTTAAATAATAGTTTATCTCAAATATGATAGTCTCTTTATTGGTCTATCCTACTCAACAATGGCTTTTTGAGGCTCCTTCAAACCTATCCAAAATCAATATCATTCTTATAAAAATTAGCAAAATCACCCATACATTTCACATGAGGTATGCTAAAATTCACCACATTCACCCTAGACAATACATCAACCATCACATTAGGCTTTCCACTTTTATGCTTCAACAAAAAATTGAAACCTTGCAACTATGCAACCAAATTCATGTTCTTTACACTAAACTTCTTTCTAGAGTTTAGAAATTATAGTGCTTTGTGGTTTGTCATCAAATTGAACTCCTTGGGCAACAAATAATTCCTCCAATGCTTGATTACTTGAAGAATAGCATACAAATCCTTCTCATATATGCTATATTGTTTCCTTGAATCATTCAAAGTTTCTAAAAAGAAAGTAATAGGCCTATCTTCTTGTGAAAGTAATTCACCAATAACAAGTCCACTTACATCCAGTGCCACTTGAAAATGCTTATGAAAATTTGGAATTTCTAGTACCAATTCACTAGTAATCTCTGCATTTAACAAGTTAAAGCTGCCTTGGATTTCATTATCCCACCTAAAATCTTTATTTTTCTTCAACAAAGAAAACATGGACCATGAAATATCACTAAAATTTTTTATGAACCATCTATAAAAACCTAATAAACTAAGAAATGATCTTACCTTCCCAACATTGTTAGGAGTTGGCCAATCACTAATAGCCTTCACCTTAGTAGCTTCCATCTAAATCTAGTTTTTAGAAACCTCATGCCTTAAATATGTGATTTCCCTCTTGAAAAAATATCTTTTCTTCACATTGATCATCAACTATGCCTCCTACAATTTAAGATACATCATCCTCAAGTGATCCAAATGCTCTTCCTTACTAGAGCTATATACCAAAATATCATCAAGAAAGACAATACAATACTTACCAATCAAGTCCTTTAATACATCATGCATCAATCTCATGAATGTACCAGGTGCATTTGTGAGCCTAAATGGCATCACCAACCATTCAAATAATCCATTCAATGTCTTGAAAGCTATCTTTCATTCATCACTAGACCTAATTCTCTTTTGATGGTAACCACTTTTAAATAAATTTTGTTAAAAATTTCACTATTGATAATGACATCAAGGATATCATCCATCATTGAAATAGGAAAAAAGTACCTCACTGTTATCCTATTCATTGCTCTAGAATCAATGCATATCATCTATTCATCACTATTCTTCTATGGCACTAGAACCAATGGAATTGCACAAGGTAAAATAGGTTTCCTTATGAAGCCATTTACAAGTAACACCTCTACTTGTCTTTGCAATTCAGCTTGCTAATTTGATGCCATCTGGTAGGCCCTTTCATTTGAAATGATAATATCAAGAATAAAATCAAATTGATGTTATTTATTTCTCATTGGTGGAAATCCATCAATTGCCCCTTGAACACCTTGGAAAATTTCTCCTTCAAGTCTAGTACACTTGTAGAAAGTTCTACTTGCACATTACCATGATTAGAAGAAACTATTGAAATAATAAAAAATCCAATAGTATCATCATGTTCCTTAATTTATTCACTCTCTTCTATAAGCATTAAGGAAACATTTAGTGGGCTTTGTTGTCTCACTTGTTTAGATGTCATGAGAATCAACTCATGGATTCCATTAGATCTAGCTACACTCCACATATTTCTTACTCCACCAAACTAAGCATCATTGTCAAAATTCCAAGTTTTACTAAGAATTACATTGGCACAACCTATTGGAAGCACATCATATCTCACCATCATAAAAACCTTCAATTTTAAAGATTAAAATACATTGTTTCCTTACCTCTTGGGAAAATATCTAGACAACCAATGCACTTTATATGGTCTAGGATGAGGATTAGTTGCCAAAATTAATCTAGCAACTTTCCTATAAGAAATAACATTTTTTTGGGCTTCATTAATCAAAACAAAAATTCATTCCCCACTAATCAAAAATATAGCTTAAATATGAAACAAAAATTTTCTATTAGGATGATCTCCTCTTTTCACTTTCCCCATGAATGCATAAGAATTTAATTTAGAAACTTCCTTAATTTTTTGAGCATTAGTATTACCTCTCTAAAGAGCTTGGTTTGATGTCTTTTTCACCTCCATGATTTTTACATCTTTTCCTTTCACTACCTTGTAAAGTGAACATTTCCATTGCTTGTGTCTCCATTCTCTACACTTGAAGCATTGAATCTTGGATGATCTACTACCTTGACTCTTTTCTCTTTTGCGTTGGTCATTCTTAACTTTGCCCTTCTCATCACCTCTTTTTGTCTTCTTATCTTAGCTTCCATTCTTATCTTTAGATTTGGACTTATATCCCTTCTCATATTTGAATCCCTTCTCTTTCTCCTTGGAAGTTCATTTGCTTCTATTTTTGAATCCACTTAATCTATTTTCAACCTTGAGTGTTAAATCATAAACCTCAACAAGAGTTTGTGGCTCATAAAAAGATAACTCTTACTGATACATCATTTTGAGATATCCTAAATAGATTGAAGCCTATTCATACTCCTCCCAGTTTACCTTATCTTAATTAAATAGATCATAGAATTCAATGTAGAATTCTTTGACATCCCTATCATCTTGCCTTAGGAATTTCAACTTCATAATGATCTCTTGCCTCTAACAAGATTGTTCAAATTTTCTTTTCAATTTGTATGTCATCAGACTCTAATCTCTAATGGATTGATTATTTTATCTTTTATAACATTGGGACTCCTTTTTCCCACTAAGTGGAATGGAAGTCATATATTCTAATCTAGATTCAAAAATTGGTACTTTCAAGTTATTTGATACCTCTTCCAACTCAAAGGATTTCTCAAGTACCTGCAACTAACTTGAAAAAACATTGGTGTCATCTACACCATTGAAAGTATTTAACTCCACATATGAAAGTCTAGCAACATTACAAAATACTCTATTAATCCTTTCTTTATCCTCTTCGTCAAGCTTGCCTAGAGAAGAAGTAGTTACCATTGTTGGCCTCCTTAAAATTTTCATTTAAGGAATAGGATTCCCTTCCATTGGAATCCTTGATTGATGGGTTTCTATAGTCCCATAGATGGATTATCCTTCCTTATCATCCACTTCTTCTTTGCCTAGTTATGAAACTTTTTCATCTAAATGTGCATGTTCATCACCTCCACATGCCTGGATATGGATAGGACTGACATTTCTAACTACCTTTGCATTGATGTATGCCAACTGAGCAACCATCATATGGAAGGAAAAATTCATAATTTCCATGTTTCTATTTAGGACTTGAACCTATTTATTCTAAGGAGCCATATGAAATTGACAAAATTGTCAACCAAATTCAAGAAATAATAAATACAAAGCTTCAATACCAATTATGCTAGAGCAAGTTCACTTCAATATTAAAATCACATTTTAATACTAAATCTAGATATTATGAAAAAAATAATTTATTTGCTAGAAAAAAGGAAAACTGGCTATCTTCAATTCTTCAAAAGAGAAGATTACAACAAGGTTTCCAAAACCATCAAAACATCCAAAACCTCTCAAATACTTAGATGATGCTATAGAGCATGAGGGTCTACAACCACACAATGGTTATTCTCAATGCAAGACATAACCGATGGAGAACCTCTTTGACAACTGGTACTAAGAATTCAATACATAAGCAACACTAGAACACACAAGCCAACACCTAACAAATTAACCTTAGAGTTGCAAGACCAATGCACTTACTCAATATTCTCTAACACTCTCTTGCCAAGATCTCATTAATTCAAGATCTTAGCTTAGATTTCTTAGGCTATTGTAATCTTTTTTCACCTTCTCTTGACTATTTTCCAACTTGGAATAGTTAATCTCGAAAGTTTCCGTAGCCATGTGAATCATCTCTAGCCTCCTTGAGTCATCTTCATTAAAAATCCAACTTTTAGGAGAGACGTCTTTTGTGAGTGCAAGATGTCTCCTCTAGGCTGAGACATCTTTCCATGAGATGTCTCTTCTATTTGGGAGATATCTCCTTTGAGACATCTTCACTTCTAGAAAGACGTCTCTTGTCAATGAGAAACATCTTCTACGAAGACTTAGCTCTTCGTAGAGATGTCTCCTACATGTTTGAGATGTCTTCAGTGTAGTCCTAGCTCCCAGAAAAGACACCTCCTTGGCCTTCAAAACATCTCCAAAGAGCTTGCAACCTACAAAACACACATGTAGGAAAGAACAAGGGAATTAGAAGATGTGTTCCTACACCAAGAAGAAAGCTTTGTGCAATTTTATAAAAATATAATATTTTTCAAAATTTTCATTTTCTAGTTCACAACATGTGTCACCTTCCACCAACTTGTTCTTAGCAAGAAACATTAAGAAATTAGTAATATCCAAATCTAGAGGCTTAATAAATAATATTAACAAAAGATGCTAATTGATAATAAAATGAAAATTAAAAAGGAGTATTTTAAAAATGGAAGATCATAATAATACAAGTTAATTAAAAGATAATTTAAAAGATTTCATAAATATAATGGGACACACTCAAATATTTTTATAAGGTAATGAGATCAAATCCTACACAAGACATAAATCAATAAAAGATCAATAAATGTTAAAGATAGACCAGGGGGTCAAGAATACAAGGCATTACAAAGGGTATCCTTACTTCATATATTTTTTGTTTCTTAAAATATATGGCTTTATTAACCTTTTTTTTATCTCACCTTTACCATATAATTTTTCAAAGCATTGTCTATTACTTTGTTTTATGGTTGCTTTGTCCACATAGAATTATTTTTAGGTTTGAGAATACTTGAACAATGGATCCTTAGGTTCAGGATTATCATAGAACTAGATCTAGTGCATTGATGAAGAAATTAAAGTAGATATTAGCTGCATGCCATTGCTAATAAAAATAGTTATGGATGAATGCCTCTACATGTACCAAGATATTAATTGTTCCTTTAGCTATTCTTGATATTTCTGTTCATGTTTAGAATCGAATCTTAAAGAAGGTTATTAAATAAAGGCTAAGCTTAGATTAAATAAAGGCTATACTAGTGACAACAAGCAAAAGATTGATTATAGATGAAGATTAGAATTCGAAATACTTTCATGTCGTGACAACTAAGAAAGGAGTAAAGAAAAATATGGTAGCATTCTTCTTGAATGGTGAGCATGACCTAGTCCTTTACTTTGATTATTTTCTTTTCTTTCTAATATTTAATGTAGGGATTTGAGAAGGAATCCTAGCCTTGTTACAAGTCTATCTCTACTAAGTTTCATATGAAGACATTTAGATCCCATCCTCCCTAGTTAAGATTGAATCTATCATAAAGATAGCTTTGCAGAATAATTCTCATGATCCAAATGTCTAGACCTTTGAATTTTTCAATCAAATTGGAATATTTTTTGGATTTAATTTATCATCTTGTTTTGTAGCTACTTCACTCATGCCACATTTTCTCATAGTTAGAATGATACTTGTATTACATTACTATGCAAGAAGCACTTAGCACAGTCCCCTAACTATTACAAATTAACTAGTTTATGTAATTGTTTGGGGAAGGATTTGTTAAGCATTCTAGTTTATAGGCTTCAGTCTTTCCTCCCATCCTTACTTGAGTCAAATTAATCTTATTTCATTCAGGGTAAGAATAATACTAATCATGTTATTGTAGCTAATGAAATTGCTCATTAAACCAAGTAAACAAGAAATTAATTTTCATTCTTAAAATTAAAATAGCCAAAGCCTATGAAAAATTTAATTAGCAAGAATTGGATCCCACTTTGTCATATCTTGGGTTTAGCACTTAATTAAAATATTTTTTTTCTTTCTCTTTTCAAGTAGTTATATTTCAAGTTTAGTTGGGAAATTCTATTTCAAAAGCTTTTTTCCATATCAAGGGCTATGTAAGGGATATTCTTTATATCTTGTACAACACCTTGTAAAAGCTCTAAGCTATGCTTTGGATTATTTCATCACTATGAAACCACTCAATCCTGCAAGGTCCTAACAAGCTCATAATGTGATTTCAAGGATCCCACATCCTTTACAAAATTCAACTCTACACCAAAGTGTTTTGATGTTGCAAAATCACTCAACCTTGTAAGGTCCCAACAAGCTCAATATGGACAACTTCTCGCAAGAAACACATTAACCCCTTAGGGCTACAAGAAAGAGAAAAAGGGATAAGAAAAGAATGTTACTAAATTTACAAGTCCTTGTACTTGAACTTCAGTATAGCTTACAATCAAGCAATTGATGTTACAATAAAGAGCAAGAATAGAATTACATAAAATAGACAATTAAGAGCTTGTATGTGAATAGTGCTTGTACAATTTCCAAGATTTTAACATCTTCTTATAGTCTTGGAGTTTCTGAAAACTCCTCAATATTCATGAAACAACTACCAAATGACTAGGGTAGACGTCTACTTATAAGTTGGGACAACTAACTAAGATTGGCCTCAATTCAAAAAAGACATCTCATTTGTAGATGGGATTTCTACCATTTTTTGGAGATGTCTCCTTAGCTTTTGAGCTCTAACTTTTGAGGCTTTCTCCTATCAATTTTCCTTCTTGCTAGTCCTTGGAGCATCTTCATTTAATTTATAGCCTTCATTTTTGTTCATGCTCTCATCTTGCTCATGTAGTCTTTGTTTCGACATGTTGCTATAGATCTTGTTTCCTTGAGTTCTTAGATCTCATTATGGAGTTCTTATTCATGTCCTACAAAAATATTATCCACCATAAAAATCCTATTTTCTCCATTTTCCTTAAGGTTTTGACATAACAAAAGGTCAACAGTTAACTTTAGCAAAATCTATTCTTTCTAACAATCCTATCTATATCATGTTGACTATTAGTCTACTATTAGAAATATGGAGAATAATAATAAAATTACTAAGGATGTTATCTAGATGAGCCCTAAATTAGAACACCATTTTCATCTAGGAAATTAGGCAAAGATGACTGACCTTGAAGTAGTGGGAGGCTATGGGATTTGGCTCATGAAAATTCAAGTTTGTATTCTAGTTGCTCAATTTCCACATGTAGTGTGAATTATAGAAGAATAGTTATGGGTTTATTGTATTAAATGGAAGAATGAGATATCCTGGCTTATCATGCCAAGGTTTTGAGGCATGATAATTTGGAGTTGGAAATGCTAAACTTTCTTTCCACCCCAAAGGGAGGAACATAGAGGAGGGGTTTTCCCAATATTTCCCACATGCTATTACCATTCTATAAGAATTGCGTATTATTTTGATTATTCAACTATTTCAAGATGGAACTTGTTCAATTTTGAAGGTGCTCATGCTTATAATAAAAGATGGATTTAGTAAATAAATCTATCAATTGATTATTGGAATATACATGAATAGGTTTAATGTTACCCTCCTTCTTACTTGATGAAATAGTATTTTAGGTCCATATGCTTTGATTTTTTGTGGAAAACATGTTGATTTGAAACTTGGACCATTGAAGAATTGTTACATGATAAATCAATGGTTAAGTTAACTTGAAATCCAAGATATGTCATTAATTGTTTTATCCAAAGAATATGTTGGGTGCACTAACCCCATGGTGATAAATTCTACTTCACACGTGAAAAACTAATTGATTTTTTTTTTTTTAGTAGATGAGATTCTTTCCATATAAATTGATGTTTTTTTTAAATTTTATTTTCTATTTTCATTGTCTTATCTCCAATCAACATATGAATATTCATGAAATTTCGATCTCCTTTTTTGTATGATAGTCCATAAATAGTAGTACCTTTCACTTATTTCAAGACATGTATAAAAGTCTTTAGGTGAGATTCTCTTGATTATTGCATGAAACTTTATGAAATATAGTTGAAAAATTCTAAATCAAGTCTAGTGGGACAACGAAATATAAGTACTTCAATTATGCTTTTGTATGCTTTTGTAGATTTTTAGATCTATGAAAAATATGTTATTGTTTGTCTTTAGTTTGACGCTATTGGGAAGAGGAGTTTTTGCTTATTCTTTTTTGATCAAGTTATACTTTTCTAGAATAGATTTAGCATATTTAATTTGATGAGTCTTGATGCCCTCTTTTTCTTATTTAACTTGTATTTCTATAAAGTAATTTACTTTTCCAACATCTTTTATTTCTAATTCTTTCTTTAAATCTGATTTGAATCCTTTCCATAAGTTTGTCATTGGTGGCTATGAAGACTAGATCATCCATTTATAGAGATATGATGATAAAGTTCTTTTTTTTCATGTTTGTAATAAAGAGTTGTTTCAAAAATGCATGAAGATTAGTTTTTTTTAGAAGAAAGTTATTAATCTAAGGAAACCATGCTTTAGGTACTCACTTTAACCCATATAATGCTTTATTTAATTTTCAAACATTGTTTTTCATTCCTTTTATGATGTATCCTTCAAGTTGATAAGCATATACGTCTTTATTTATGTACCCATTTAGGAAGGTATAGTTCAAATATAAGTGATGTAATTTTAAGTTGTTGTGACCAATAATTAAAAGTATGAGTTTAATAGTTTCAAACCTTGTCATTGATGCAAATAGTTCTTTATAGTCTATATGTTTATTTTTCCTTAAGCCACTTGCCACCAATCTTTATTTTTATTTAATAACTTCTTATTTTTCATTGAATTTTGTTTTGTATAGTCATTTTTAATCTATGATTTTATTTCTTTTTGGCTTATCTACTAGTTCACATGTGTTGTTTTTGAGGATAGTTTTATACTCTCCATCCATTAAGTTCTTCCATTATTTAATTTTCAAATCTTGTTCTATACTTGAAGGCTCTTGGCTAAGCACTAATTAGGTGATGTTATCTATACCTTTTGAAAGTTTGATTCTTCTTTCAAATTTTATCAAGAATTTAATTTTGAGGATGATTTTCCTATACCTAAGAATTTTTATTGGCTTGAGGTTGATTTTTCTCTTTTTCATGATGAAAGTTTGTTGTTCTAAATTCATCTTCTAGGAAAACTACATCTCTTGAGGGCTACCATTTGTGTGCAATGGGATCATAACATTTTTATTCTTTAGTTTAAGTATCATAACCAAGAAAAATGCATTTTTTTTCTTTCATCAAATTTATTTATGAATTGCTTTGGAATTTTCACATAACAATGGTAGCTAAATTTTCTCATGTGAGAAATGTTGGGAAGCTTGTCATATAAGACCTCATATGATGTTTTATCTTCGTTGTTGTTGTTGATAAATATATTTAATATATGGGAGGTTGTGAATATTGCCATACTTTAGTATCCATTTGATAATTTTTTATGTTTAAGAAGGCACCTCATTATGTTTTGAAGTGTTATATTCTTTATTTCTACTACATCATTGGAACAAGGGCTTTATCCACATGTGGTTTGATGAAAACATGGCATATTTATGCAAAATTCTTCAAATATCTTATTAAGAAATTCTTCTCCTTTATCTGTTCTTGTTGATTTGATCATCATGTTATTGGAGTAAGATTAAAAAAAATTTAAATTTGATAAATTCCTCATCTTTAATTATTAGGTTGCATGTCCATGTGAATTTAAAGTAGTCATCTATCATGATAAAACAATAGTTTTCTCCCCCTATGGAAGTGACTAGCATAGGTCTAACAAGATCTATATAGAGTAATTAAAGAGGTTCCTTCATTTGATACATAGGATGAGTATGAGGTAAGATGGTTTTCTTACCTTGAACACATATTTGACATTTTTATTTTTGGATCTCCTTGATTTTAATACCTACAGCTCTATTCAACTTTGTCATTTTTTTAATTGTAAGATAAGATGTATGCCTAAGTCTTTTATGCCAAGGTTTTGCTTCTTAAACCTTTTCTGAGATGATTTGTTTTGGAATCTTCATGAGTTCTAGGTATTTGAGTAACATTTTTGATATATTCTTATTGATTATTGGTGATACCAATGAATTTTTCTTTGAAATAAAAATGATCATAGTTTCAACAAGAATTTTTCTATCATTTATCCAATTGATAGGAGGAAATTAGATAAGTCTGGAACAAAAAAGATTTCTATGATAGAGATGATTTTATTATTTGGAAGTTTTACAATACAATCTTTAATTCCTTCTATGTTAAGATAATTATCATCTTCTATTTTGATAGTTTCAAATTTATGTGGTTTGTAGTTGACTAAGTAGCATTCATTTTAGCATTCATTTTTCATAATTCAAGATTTTTTTAAATAATATTCATTGAATTAAGGTTTGTATGTTTACCTTGTTTTTCATTGTCTTTAGGTGATGTGTTTTCTTCTTTGATTATGCTCTTTTTTCTTCTGATATTAGTATTGTTGGAAAGCTATAAAGCTCATTCTTGTCCAAAAGTCTTTAATGGTGTGTCCTCTTCTTTTGCAAAATGAGATTTATGGGCTACTATAGCCTCTTTAATTGTAGCTCTACTTTTCTCTTACTTATCCTCTTCTTTTTGATGATTAAAAATTTTCCATCTTATTTAGATTCTCTAAATTATTGTAATCATTGTGGAAGTTTGAGCTTCTAAATTTATTTTGGTTTTTTTTTCTCTATTCTAGAATCTACCTTTTCTTTCTCTTAGTTTGGTACATAAGCTTATTTGTATGTATTATAGATTCTTATACCCTTCATGGTTTGAAGAGTTCTAATCTAGGCTAGCAATTCATCAATGCTCAATAGTGACGATCTTTAAACTTAGAGGGGGGCAGGGAGGAGGGATTAATAAGTTCCAAAAAAAAAATACCAACCATAAAAATCACACTAAATTTTTACATGGTTTCCCAACTTGGGTACATCCACACTCGGAGGGTAGTTCACTTGCACACCTCCAGACTTTGTTTCTCTAAAATGTGGTTTAAAGGGCACCACACCTGGTACAAGTTCTAAGCTCCACTCTGGAGTGTTTCATTGTTGTGAAACCACTCAACCCTGCAAGGTATCAACAAGCTTAGAAAGTGGTTTAAAGGATTGAATAACCTTTACAAATTAAGCTCCGCTATAGAGTATTTTGACGTTGTACAAACATTCAATCCCATAGGATCCCAACAAGCTCAATCACAATGCCTTCCCACAAGAAGCACATCAACCCCACATTTCAATAAGAGAGAAACAAAATTACAAGGAAAGAATGTAACTCAATTATAGGTCCTTGTACTTTGAATCACAATTCACAATTCAACAACCAAACAAGAAAATGATTTAACAAATGAAGTACAAAAGTACAATATACAATGATTGCTTTGATAGAATAGTTCATTCACAATGCTTGCATATAACCCAAGAAAATGAAGTCTTCTTATAGCCTTGAAGTTTTTGAAAATACCTTGGAATTCATGCAATGGCTATCTAACTAGTGTAGAAAACTCCTTTGAGATTGGGATGTCTCTCTAAAATTGACTTCAAATCTAGGGAGATGTCTCTTCTGCATGTGAGAAGTCTTCTTTCTAAAGGAGACATCTCCTATTTTTGGAAGACGTCTACTCTTCATGGGAGATTTCTTCAGGAAGACATCTCTAGGGAGACATCTCTTCTAGAGGGCCCAAAAAAATGCTTGTATGAATGCTAGGAGTCTTTGGATGCATCCAAATAAGTCCCCATAGATCCTATAACCTCCTAAACTCATCAAAATGAGCCAAAAATACTCCGAAACATGCCAAAACATCCAAGAATCATCCTTAACAAAATCAACACAAACATACATATTTATATTTAGTCTTCATTCTTGCCCTTGCTCCCAATTTGCTTATGAAGTCCTTGTCCATGATATCCATGCTATGAAGTCCTTATCCATGATATCCATGCTTCCTTGAATCCTTGTATAGGTTCTTATCTTGTAAACATAATAATCATACAAACATCCTTTGTTCTCTATTTTCCTTAAGGTTTTGAAATACCAAAAGGTCAACAATCTCTCCCTTTTTGGTAATGTTCAAAACTTAAGAAAATGAGTGAGTATAATCATAAAATATAACTACTAATCACTTCTCCCCCTTTTTGGACATGAACAAAAAGGATTAAAAAATGAAATAATCAAGATAGATAAATTCTAATTATAGTCAAGGTGATCACTAAGATAATAGCTCTAAGGTTCAATGTATATCATAGAGAGCACATGAAATCTAAAAATGAGACTATAAAGAGAAAAACCTACCTTTATACTAGAAATGCCATAAAAACTCTCCCCCTTTTTGGACAACATCCCAAAGAAGGGGATCATGAAAAGGATCTATCCAAACAACTGCAAAATTATTTCATGAGATAAACATCGTGTGACAATCCCATAGAGATATAGTTAGCTTAAGGAATATAGAAATTTCATATGGCTAATGATGTCACACCAATTTCCATCAAGAGGTATCCCTATCTATTCAAAATGTTAAAATTAATGAATCACAACAAATCTAAATACAACAAAGCCAAGTCAAGAGTATTTAATACCAAATGTTGAAGTCCAAAGTTTGACCCTTGAAGAGCAAGAAACCTATCTCTAGACCAATAAGCCATTAGTAGCAAATAACTAATATCTCATGATTCAATAATCACCTCCTTTTGAAATATCAACAAAAAGATAAAGAATAGCATTTTCATGGAAGGTGAGTAAAAACATACATATTCAACTTTTAAGACAAAGTAACACATCTTATCATGAAAAATATATCAAAAGATCAAACACAACCAATCATATTTTCACCCAGAAAAAATCATAAACTAATATATGATAATCATGTTGAGAGAATATACATACATACATACATATATGTATGTATGTCTGTATGTATGTATACACTACATTTCTTAAAAGAGATCATGAGAACTTTTTCTAATTCCAATCTACCATTGTAAGTACTTCTTAACTCATACTTGCAATAGGGATCGTAGGTACTTAAAATGATACCAAATGAATATGGTTTTCTTTGTTGTTTTCTAATATAGGTGCTAGAGATTGGAAGCTTGCAATTATGATATTGTATCTTTGAGAGAATTACTCAAGACTCTCCCTACATTGATGCTCCCCTTGCATATATGATCCATCTTTTAAAACATCTATTGTAAATCTTTCTTGTTTCTTTGATCATAATGCATCTATTGTAGAGATATTGGTATACTCCTCTTGAGCCTTTTAGGATCTCCATGTTGCACAGAAAATATAAGATTAAGTCTTGCATTATCTATGGAAAAAAAAGTCTAAAACACTTCCAAACATAGCAAAACACATTGAAACCATCACAAGAAAATAGACATAAATATCACACATACATAGAGAATTACACAAGAGATTGGGAGATGTCTCTATAAATTTGGAGTGCCAAATCAAGATCAAGTTTGAAAACAAGGTTTCCTAATAATAGCATTTTAAGAAAAAGATAAAAAATAATTCATGTGTGCAAGAAACTTCTTTAGAAGTGTTGTTTTTCTCATAAGATACATGAATTACATTAAAGGTACCAATTTTAAATGCTTACATCAAAAGAAATTGGCTGACAAAAGGCTTTTGGCCCATGAACTACATCAAAGGGTTTTAAACACCTTGAAACTAATACATTCTAGTTTAAGAACCCAAAAGATGAATTTTCAATAAAAAATTTTAAAAGTAGCACAAGCTCCTATTTAACTATAAAGAAAGATAATCTAGTTTAACAACTACACTTACTATTACTTGCCTTTCTTGTTGAAGAGAATGAAGGTGCCTAGGAAGCTTGAGAATGAGATCCCTCTTTTGAGGTTTCTCTTTTCACATAAACTTCATTGATTTCCAAGGCTTCACTTCCTTTCATTAAATTTTTGGAGATACTCTTCTCATTCTCATGTTCCTTCCTCTTGATTCTACAAACTTTCTTGACTTCCCTATGATTTGTCTGCCTATTCTTTTTACCGTGCAAAAATTCCTTTTTGGGCATATTTGGATAAGACCAAAGAGTATTATGATATGACCAAGTGGTCATGTGATGATATTTTAAATTTCACTCCCATTGCTTATGTTCAAATTTATGACAATAATAACATCTTACCTTCCTATAGTAGTTAAATTAATCATACCTTAGAGTTGCTCATGTTTGAGATGTAGTGCCTATTGATTCTTCACTCTTTGGAATAGCCTTAGGTTGAGATTGAGTTGGTGTAGATGATTTTTCTAGTGTACAACATCCTAGTTCACTCTTATCATGTGGACTTATTCCTTGTCCTAAGACCACCCAAAGGGACTCTTTCCTTTTAACCAACCTTTTTTTTACAAGTTTTACATCTACAAGCTCTTCCTTCATCTACTCACAAGACTTGGTTAGCTCTTTATTCTTAGCCCTGAGGTCTAAAATTTCTTTAGTGAGGTCTAAAATCTTTGAATTTAAGGAAGAAATATCTTGATCCTTAATTTTTACCTATTTTCTCAACTTAGTGAAAATATTTTGCAATGATAAAAATTCATTGTAGAAAAGTTGATACCTTTCTTTTTCAATTTTAAATTCATTGTTTGAGATGCTAGCATCATCATCTATAAGGCCCATATAGAGGAGGTGTGAATTTTATACATCATCATTCACCTTTTCTTCATTTTTCCTTCCATCATCCCAACTTGTATAGAAGTTGTTCTCCTCATCATTTTTGTCCCTTTGCTATAACTTGCCATTACTATGACATTTGGAGGTTACATGACCTCTTCCTCCACATACCCAACATTCTATTGAAGAGGAATCAAAGTTAGAATTTGAAAAAGTTCTATTTCTTCTCTTACCTCTTTCCTTACCTTTGAACTGATTGGATTCTTGTTGATTGAAATTGTTACTTCTTCTTGCCATAAGTCTTTGTAGCCTTCTTAATAGAAGAGCTATCTCCTCTTTGCTGCCTGTATCTTGTTTAGAAATTTTCATTTCTTTGGAGGATGATTTTAGGACTATTGGTTTTTATTGAATATCCCCTTCACTTATGAAGTTCATTTCATAAGAAATAAGAGCACTTTGAAGCTCTTCAAATTTCAAAATAGAAAAATCTATAATCTCCTCCATGGTTGTAACCTTTGGTCTAAATTCTAGTTGGAGAGTTCCAATCATTTTAAATATGACATTACTTTTGAGTAAATCTTTACTAGTACCTCTAATAGCCACAACAAGATCATTTTCTCTTGATAAATAATCTTTTATTTTTTCACCTTCTCTTATTTTGAGCTTATTGTACTCACTTTGCAAAACTAAGAGTTTAGATTGTTTAACTATTGAAGTTTCCTCATAAGTAGCCTTTAAGGTTACCCAAATTTCTTTGGTTTTTTTACAACCAGATACTCTATTAAATTCAAATTTTTTCAAAGCATAATATAAACAATTTTTTTCTTCTGAATCAAACATGAAATTATTTTTTTCTTCTTGCATACATTTGCTTTTGGGCTTAATTGTCTTTATTGCATTATTAATGGGCGATGTGTAGTCTTAAAGGATGAACTACTACACTTCAAACTTCATGGGCTTGAAGAAGCCTTGCATTCTAGCCTTCCAATAGGCACAATCAAACCCATCAAACATTGGTGGCTTTATGTAAGATGTTCCTTCCATTGTTCACGCTTGAAAGTTGATGTAGAGTGCAAAAGTACCATGCTTTAATACCACTTAAGGATCATTGAACTTAGAAGGATGGAGGGATGAATAAGTTCCCCAAAAAAAATAACAACCACAAAAATCACATTCAATTTTTACGTGGTTCCCAACTTGGGTACATCCACAGTTAGAGGGTAGGTTACTTGCACACATCCAAACTTTGTTTCTTTGAAATGTGGTTTGAAGGGCACCACACCTTGTACAAGTTCTCTACTCTACTTTAGAGTGTTTTATCACTACAAAACCACTCACCCCCATAGAGTGCCAACAAGCTTAGAAAGTGATTTAAGGGATCCCACAACCTTTACAAATTGATCTCTACTTTAGAGTATTTTAACATTGCACAAACACTCAATCCCATAGGATCCTGACAAGCTCAATCACAATGCCTTCCCACAAGAAGCACATCAATCCCACATGGTAATAAGAGAGAAACAAAATTACAAGGAAAGAATGTAACTCAATTATAGGTTCTTGTACTTTAAAGGATATTTCACAATTCAATAGCCAAACAAGCAAATGATTTGACAAATGAAGTACACAAGTAAAATATACAATGATTTCTTTGATAGAGATAGTTCATTTACAATGCTTGCACAAAACCCAAAAAAATGAAGTCTTCTTATAGCCTTGAAATTTGTGTAATGCCTATCTAACAACTAGTGTAGACATCTCTTTGAAATTGACTTCAAATCCGGCGAGACATCTCTTCTAAAAGTGAGACATCTTCTTTCCAAACTAGATGTCTCCTATTTTTGGAATACATTTACTCTTCAAGGGAGATGTCTCTAGGAAGATGTCTCTAAGGAGACATCTCTGGGGAGACGTCTCTTATGCAAGGTCCAAAAATAAAACTACTTGTTTTGATGCTAGGAGTCTCTAGATGCCTCCAAACAAGTTCCCATATACCCTATAACCTCCTAGACTAACAAAAATGAGCCAAAAACACTCCAAAACATGCCAAAACATCCAAGAATCATCCTTAACAAAATCAACACAAATAAGCACATTTAGCTTTAGTCTTCATTCTTGCCCTTGCTTCCAATTTTCTTATGAAGTCCTTGTCCATGATACCCATGCTATGAAGTCTTTGTCCATGATATCCATGCGTCCTTGAGTCCTTTTCCATAAATACAACAATCACAGAAACATCCTTTGTTTTACATTTTCCTTAAGGTTTTGACACACCAAAAGATCAACAAACATGTTGAGATCTTATTATAATATAATATGTTCTATTATGTGTTCATATTTAGGATTTGATAATAAAGCTTGAATAAACTTTTATACCTTATTCCTTGAGGAGTATCCACAATCATATTCATCAATTTTTCTAATATTGATTTACATTCTTGGAAATTTTTTTTAATGTCTTCATTGGATAGGATATGAAGAAAATCAAATTCTTATTTGTATTCTTGTATTTATCTATTTTTGATGTTGCCTATGTTTTCTAACTAAAGTAAGTTCCATATTTATTTAGTGATTTGATGTAACATAAGTCTTAAAGATATGACATTACAAAAAAAAAAGAAGCATTGAAATGGTGAAGTCATTCTTCTTTTCATTATTTTAATAATATTTGATTTAATTTCTTGTTAGCTTCTTGATGAGAGTGGTTACTCTAGCAGTTATTCTAATTATTAGAGCAGTTACTCTAGTGGTTACTCTAGTAGTTACTCTAATTATTAAAGTGGTTACTCTAGTAGTTATTCTAATTATTAGAGTGGTTACTCTAGTAGTTACTTTAGCAATTATTCTAATTATTAGAGTGGTTACTCTAATTATTTAGAGTAGTTTCTCCCAAGCCTATAAATACAATTCCCAAGTGCACAATTGGGAGAAAGTCTTTTAGTAGTCAAGTAGCGAAACTCTTGTAGTCTATTTGAAAGTTAGAGTATTTTACAAGTTCCCACAGCAGGAGGTCTAAGTGTGGACGGATCTTTGTTCGAGCATTGTGTACCTAAGCACACCTTGTGTATGGTAATAAAGATGAGCTCTTTGATTCATCCTTGTAGCACTTGAGATTTGTTTTCTTACGCATTTCTTTTATTTTATTTTCTTATGCATTTATTCTATTTTATGTGCTTTACATTTTTGTTATTAGCACAATAAATCATTTTGATCAATTATGCAAATTGTTAACTTACACAAGCACGACCACTTCGAGCATGCATGTAACGCTTGGTAACCCAGTAACGATTAGCATTTGGTAATCCCAGTAATGTTGCATTGGTTCAGGATGTGTACGGAAAGTGGGAATGGATGCTGGTGTTAGGATTAGTTAGAACTTAGTTAATGAGTAGTTAAGTTAAATTAGTCACTTAGTTACCTCTCTCCTTCCCTACTAGCGTAGGACATAAAAACATAAAAGCTATAAAAATCATATGCCTCAAGCTTACTTAACCATACAATCATGACATACAAGTAAGCTTGGGAAGACAATGATCAACCAACCTATCCTTGTTCCACAAGGGTGCATAAGCACGTAGTCCTTGGAATTCGACCGGATCATGTGTGAAATGCTCGTATTTTTATGGTTGAGCATAGGGGTACCTCACTGCTCATCATTGGCATCGTTGCCAGGGACTTAGTTGTTTGTGCACTAATTAGAACTTAGGAAATCATTCACATCATTGGAACAAACCCTTAGGGTTGATTGAGAAAATAATAAACAAGAATACATTGCACACTGAACAGATAAGTATGTCTCCATCTTTGTATGAAAGCGCCTCACTGCCTAGGTTTGTAATAGGAAACAATCAGCTGTGTAATACACATGACGTTGATCCACCAATTCCTCAACAAGTTCAAGTGATATATATTCATCCTAATGAGTATATACTAGACTTCACCTTTATCTTCCATCAAGATGAACAACTATGTTGGCAAGACTTAGAAGGTAAGATAGTGTTACCTCCTAATCGTTTAGTCCTGAGCATGCTTCTTCATGCTCTCACACAAATTGGCATGCCACACTTACACGTAAAATACATTGTGCAAGATCATGAACTGAGAGAATATTGTTCCATAGAGGCACAATGTCAAAGAGACTTGCAACAGGAGAGACATCATAAGTCTTTGAAGGGTAAGTGGTCCCAGAATGCCCCACATATCTTAAGCGAAAATGAGGGTGGTGAACCTACCTCAGGCAATCAACCATACAATGATGTTCCTCCCCTTGAATTTGGCCAAGGGGTTGTGTATCAGAACTTTCATTCCACTATTCATAACCTAGGTTCTGATACCCATGGGCACAAAGGATTCAAAAAAGGAACATGAACTCATGATAAGGTGGACATTCTAATTGCAATCGTGATCAAGGTTGAGACTGCAGAAGAGAAGGTAACAAACACAGTCATGGTGATGGTTCTCCTTCTTCTTCACCTTCATCATCTCCTTCACCATCTCCTTCAATATCTGGACATGCTCATAAAGAAAAAGACCATGAAGATAAAGGTAGGCAAAGTGGAAGTCATAGATGAAATAGCCAAGAAAGGGGATGAGGGAACTGTAGAGAGTCACAACATAGAAGAAGGGAGAATAGGGAACAACATAGGCATCATAGACACCATGGACAAGATGATCACGATGAACCCCTCCTCACTACTTGAAGTATGTTGGACATAACTGAGGTTGGTAGAATTCCAATAAGGCATTAGAAAGATAGTAGGATTAAGAGATTAGATATGAACAACATCCCACAATTTGAAGGGGGATACAACGCTGATCCTCAAAATCATTTATAAGCATTTCATGATGCGTGTGCCTTACAGAACATAGAGAACGAATGGCAAAAACTTAAGTTGTTCCCATAGAAATTAGTTAAAGAAGTGGAAAGCTAGTATCATTCATTATAATTGAAATCCATTCATAGGTGGAGTACTATGTTAGAACTATTTAATGACAAGTACCAAACATACTCCCGAGTGTTTAACTTGTGAAAGCAAATCCAAGGCTGCAAACAAGAAAGACATGAACCCTTGGATGCTACCATGGGCCGATACTATGCACTATTACATAGTTGTCCTAGCCATAGCTATTCGCAAAAGGATCAACTACACCATCTCATGGATGGGCTTAGGCATGAAACAAGAAGAACCCTTAAGACTTATGCCCAAGGAAGACTATCCAAGCTTAGGTCCCATCAAATTCAAAGACTATTGGAGCAAGTTGCTATGGAAGAAGGTGAGCTAGGAAAGAGAGAAAGTGTGGAAGAGTATAATTGAGATCCTTCCCTTCGGAAGAGGGGAGAAAGATTTTGTGAAGATGAAGAAGAGTCACCACTCGAAGAGATAGTGAATAGGAAAACTTTGCCTATCCAAAATTTGACATCAGAAGTATCAATAAAGGTAGATCAAATGTGGGATTCTCTAGATAATAGATTTAATTCTATTCTTAAAATAGTAGGGGAGTCTAGAGAGCAAGGTAGTGAGAAAAGAAAAAATAAAGAGGCTGAACATGCATGTAGCAAGGGTAAGGGCAAAGTTGCCATCATTGAAGAGGTTGTGGATTCGGAAATAAAAAATGATAGTAGATGTGAGATATGTCAATATGACCATCCTAAGGGATGTTTCCTTGTAATCTCACATCTATAGGAGTTTGGGGTGTATGCACTCAACCCACGATTAAACAAGAGGTAAACATCTCGAAGGTTATCTTATCCTCAAGGTAACCCAAGGCAGTTCCACCAACCCTTAAACATATTATCCCAGTGGAACTCCACCATAATTGATTGAGCAATATCAATAGTGGCAACACCCATAATCATGGGGAATGCCACAACCAAGGCAATAGTATCTTTACTGACAACCTAACCCATATGGATATTATGTGCAGGAGCCAATCTCCCCATGTGACTCTACTAGTCACATCACTCCTCAACCTCACTACCAAACCCAAAAGTATTATGGGACTCCCTCTTCTAAAGGTGATATTCCAGAAGCATATCATCCTTCTCATCTGGTTGCATCTCTTCCACCAATAACTCCACTACCACTTGCTGCCGTGATGCAAGGTGAAATCTGTACCCAACTGCAGCAATGTAATGCCATGAGGGCTGTTAACTCTCAACCTACTATTGGTTCTAACAACCACATGAAGATAAGACCTTTCTTTAGAACCAATAGTCCAACCAAGCCCTTGCAATCACAAGCAGCTGATTCCTTAGATGCCTCAGTATCAATCAAAACTTTGGAGCCCCCTTCAATCCAATCACCGCACTCAACGCATATGATCATGCTAATACATGCCGTCATCAATTGGATCAAAGCTGGTCACCTTTCCAGGAAATTCTCTGATCCTGGGAGTTCTCTAATATACTTACAAATCATTTGAAATGTGCCATGTAAGGCTCTTTTGGATTCAATTTTTTGCATCAACTTGATTTCTCAAGAAATGTACAAGGCCTAGAACGTATTTCCATTGAAAAGGAGAAACATTAGTCTAAAGTTGGCTGACCAATCTATCATTGTCCCATTGGGACTGGCAGAAGACATTGTTACCATTGTTTGTGGGTGGTTGTACCTAGCTGACTTCCTAGTGATTCAGGTAAACAACAGTAAGGGGGACTTCCCAACCATAATGGGAAGAGCATGGCTAAGCAACATTAACACATGCCTAGGAATCTGTGATCTTTCCCTAGAAATATCAAAGGAAAATACATTGGGAAAGATCGAGAAGAAGAAAGTTCTGTGCATCGCATATAGTGACATAGGGTGTAATTGCATGTAGAGGTCATGGTTTATGCAAATTTTAGCATTGCCTACATGCAATAAGTGTGCACAAGTGATTAACATACAAAGACGCCTATATGAAGCAGCCACATGACAGGAAGACACCCAGTGGCTGATAGTTGATCAAGAAAGTAGTTCACTCATATGCATGGAACCAACTGAGGGTTTGACTTGTGCTTACATCGATAGCATAAATGCATTAGAGCAAGTCCACCTCCAACTTTCAAGTCTTAACCTTAAAAATATCAACTGGGGGAAGTTGAAAATCCATGAGAAATTTAAATAGGAGCCCCTTGAGCTGAAGCCATTGCCCACCGGTATGGAATACACATTCCCTAAAAATGGAAAACTAGTAATTATCAACGCTAAGCTTTCTCCTCAACAGAAAGAAGAACTATTACAGTTTTCTAGATGGATATAGTAGATATAACCAAATACAAATAGCCCTAGAAGACTAAGCCAAGACTATGTTCACCAGTCCTTAGGGAACATTTGCATACAAACATATGTCGTTTAGCTTGTGTAATGCCCCTGCAACATTTCAACGACTAGTTCTAAGCATATTCCAATAGCAAATAGGGAATGGTGTGGAGGTCTTTATGGATGACTTCTCCACTTATGGAGAAAACTTTGATCAAGCCTTGGACTGGTTGGAGCAAGTGTTAAAAAGATGTGTAGAAACCAATTTGAAGCTAAACTAGCAGAAAAGTCATTTGATGGTCCAAGAAGGCATAGTACTAGGGCACAAAACCTCACACACAGGGATAGAGGTAGACCATGAGAAAATCAGAATTATCCAAGGAATTACCCATCAACTAAAAACTATCAAAGATATTTGATCATTCCTTAGACATACTGGCTACTATAGGAGATTTATTGAGAACTTCTCAAAGGTTGCCAAACCATTGGTGGAATTAACAAAAAAGGACATACCTGTTGAGTGGACCAGGGAATGCAAATTAGCTTTCCAAACTCTAAAATAGAAGCTAGTAGAAACACCCATTCTATAAGCTCTTGACTGGTCCAAACCATTCCATATCATGATTGATGCATCCAACTATACTTTAGGAGCTGTACTTACACAGTTAGATGACTAGAATCATCCTTATTACATCCACTGTGCAAGTAGAAGTATTACTGGTGCACAACTTAATTACACTACCATAGAGAAAGAATTAATGGTTGTAGTGTTTGCACTAGAAAAGTTTAGACACTATGTATTGGGATATAAAGTATATATACATATAGATCATAGTGCAATCCAGTTCCTCATGAATAAGCCAATGGTAAGCCCTTGTATCATATGATGGCTTATAATCTTACAAGAGTTTGATTTAACAATGATCGATCACAAGGGCATCAGGAATGTAGTTGCTGATCATTTATCTCAATTGCGATGGGACAAAAAAGAGGATGAGTATCCAATTTCTTATCATTTCCCTGATGAATTCCTCTTTGCTGGTGTGGTGAATAATCAATCACCCACAGATACAAACTAGTATAGTAGCATTCTTACCTATTTCCTCACCCAACAAACACCACAAGAGTTAAACCTTAAGAAGCAACAACAGTTTCTTCACCGAGCCAAGTACTTTATGGA
>MNCI01008581.1:1145721-1164002 GCA_015680685.1 Gnetum montanum
ACAACAAATCATAAATAGGTTTGGTGTGCTGTGTGCACTTATTTCAAAAAATGGTAACACTTCATAGGTGCAACTTTTCAGAAATTAATGCAACACTTAGGGGTTGAGCATAAATTGACTACACCATACCACCCCCAAGCGAACAGTCAAGTAGAAGTCACCAATAGGGAGATTACGAAGATATTGACAAGAACCATTAGCAAGTTTAGGTAAGACTAGAGCACTAAACTAAACAATGCTCTTTGGTAATACCGCTCCACATGGAAACTTTCTATAGGCTACTCTCCCTATGAGTTAGTGTACAATAAATTGCCAACACTTCCCATTCAAACTGAGCTTCGTACACTATCCACGGCATGTGACCTCGACCTTGACCTTGATCTAGCACAAAAACAACGATTAGTAATCCTTAAGTTGCTAGATAAAAACCGATTAGCTACCCTGTCATCTAACAAATTGCACAAGGACTTCTATAAACAATGTCATGACCTAAGAATTAGGAAAGTTAAATATCAGCTAGGAGATAAGGTTCTCTACTGGAATCCCACACATGTGCCATAATGTACTAAATTTCAAATACTATGGAAAGGACCTTATATTATTTATGCAACTTTTTCTTTAGGGGCCATGACAATATACAAACCTAAGAGCCTAGACAAGAAACTATTGGTCAACATGCAACAAACGAAACCTTTTTATGAGCTTAGGATAGCCAGTACACATTCTACCTTTGTTAGTGGACAACCTTGCTAACTATTTCAGATCTCCTCCTTCCAACTCAGTTGTGGGGGAGATGGCTACCTATGCTAACCGTTCTAGGCCCTCAGTTCTTTTAGAATTTTTTTTTACACATTTTTTATTTTACACATTCTTTCAACTTTTCTTATTTTTGTTTTACACCATCATTCATGTTTTTATTGTTTCTTTGTTTACTTGATTTACTTTTATTCATCATGTAATAAGTGCTCATGATCTTGGATTAAATTATATCATATTGATTGCTAATGTTTGTTTTTTACCTTTGAATTATGATGCTAATATTAAGGTATAGTTCTTTTGGTAAAATAGGCAATGAGTCCATGTCATCCACTCATCCATACAACTCTATGGTCTCCTTTGGCTTGGAACTATACAGTCCCCTTCTTCTAAGTAAACTGGTTAATGAATTAGTCGCTGGGTATTTTTCAAACCAAGGAAAGACTCAAAGGATGAAAAGAATGTGACTTCAAGGGGATTTGATGCATTGGTGTTGGCCATTCTCTTGGGTGTTTGGATGCTTTTTCTTTGGTTTTCCACCATTCTGACATTGTTCAAATATTAGGAAGTTGAGTGAATAAAAATAATTCTTTGCATGCTGTGGTTCTCACGCATAAACATAAGAAAAAGAGAAAAAATAGAAATAGGTGAGTATTCAAAGCACACCCCTTAGACATAATAAAGCAATATGCGCTACAAGCGCTAGTTATGGCACTGGAAAGACATGTTACCCATGCCTGAAGGTTCCCTCTATCTAAGGCCCTTTCTTGCTTCCTGTTTCTCCATCTCTCTCCTTGGGATGGTGGTCACTCTTTGTGAAAGAATTCTTGTTGCCTCAAGAGGATGGATTGGCCAAGTGTATTGATGTGAGGTCACTGAATGTGGTTTGTTTGAGTCTGGATTTGGAATGAGTTCTACTAAGTCATCTTAACCATGAAATACAAAAGGGGCTTTACACAACCTTGTTCTTGGGATTCCATTCCACTCTCTCCTCTCCATCTTTCTTCCCATTTTCCACCTCATTGTTGGTTTTATCATTAGTTCATTCTGGGTTGATGCATTATGTTTCTTTGGTGAATTCTTGTGGGTAATTTTTTAACTCTTTCTTCCAAATGACATTCCTAGAGCCTACAAACTCTTTGGTTTATGGGTTTTTTAGGGCATAAAGGGCATGAGCCTCCTTTGGGGAGGACCCACTAGCATTACTTTTTGGTGCAATTGTTAAATTCTTTCCCTTAAACATTTCCTGCAATCAATCATTTCTTGTTTCATCTCCATCCATGACATCCATTTTATTAGCGTTGCTGTTGATATTTTTCATCTTTCTTGTTCCTCATGTTTTTTCATCTTATAGCTACCAGAGGTTTGCTATCAGTCATGGGGGCCCTAGCACAAATTTTTTAATTTTTTCCATTTTACTAATTTCCTAACCCCTACACCTTGGATAGTTACCAATGATAAATCTCTAAACTAGTTTCTACCATAACCACAACTTAGCTAATCTGCTTCATATCGAGGCAAGGTATCAACTGCATTGTGGATTATCTATCCTTGCTCATCTGTAACTGTGTTGTATGTGTAGATGGAGATCATACAAACAATGGACTAGACTTGGAGGAAGCACTCAGGATGGATCGAAACTGGACCATTTACGAAAGGAGCAAGTTTGGTGACATGGCTATGAATAAATAATGGAAGGCGCAATCTCGACATTGGCGGAAACATGTTCCATCTTCTTTCTCTCTTTCTCTTTCTCTTCAAGCTACCAAATAAAGGCTTGGATATCATTTATGTACTAGTGTTCACCACAGTGGTCATGAAAACTAATGTTGTAATATGCTTATTGATCCATTCACTAGTCACATTAAGTCTATCATCCCATTCCATTGTTAGTTGTCAATTAGTCAATAATCCCATACCTTCCCAATATTTTGTAAGGAACTCAAGGATGAGTTTTCATTCAATCGTGGGGGTATGATGAGAGCGGTTACTCTAGTAATTATTCTAATTATTAGAGTAGTTACTCTAGCGGTTACTCTGGTAGTTACTCTAATTATTAGAGTGGTTACTCTAGCAGTTACTTTAGCAGTTATTCTAATTATTAGAGAAATTACTCTAATTATTAGAGTAGTTACTCCCAAGCCTATAAATATAGTGCCCAAGCACACAATTGGGAGAAAGTCTTTTAGCAGTCAAGTAGCAAAAATCTTGTAGTCTGTTTGAAAGTTAGAGTATTTTCCAAGTGCCCGCAGCAGGAGGTCTAAGTATGGACAAATCTTTATTCAAGCATTGTGTACCTGAGCACACCTTGTGTATGACAATAAAGACAAGCTCTTTAATTCATCCTTGCAACACTTGAGATTTTTTTTCTTATGCATATTTTATTTTATTTTCTTATGCATTTATTTTATTTTATTTTATTTTATACACTTTACATTTTTGTTATTAGCATAGCAATTCATTTTGATCAATTAAGAAAATCATTAAGTTACACAAGCACGACCACTTTGAGCATGCTTATAACGCTTAGTAACCCAGTAAAGATTAGCATTTGGTAATCCTAGTAGTGTTGCATTAGTTTAGGATGTGTACAAAAAGTGGGAATGGATGCTGGTGTTAGAATTAGTTAGAACTTAGTTAATGAGTAGTTAAGTTAAATTAGTCACTTAGTTACCTCTCTCCTTCCCTACTAGCGTAGGACATAAAAACATAAAAGCTATAAAAATCATATGCCTCAAGCTTACTTAACCATATAATCATGACATACAAGTAAGCTTGGGAAGACAATGATCAACCAACCCATCCTTTTTCCACAAAGGCACATAAGCCCTTAGTCCTTGAAATTTGACTGGATCATGCATGAAATGCTCGTATTCGTATGGTTGAGCGTAGGGGTATCTCGCCGCTCATCACTTCTTAAATTCATGTATGAAAGTAAAGCTACAAATTATTGAGCATTTTGGAATGATTTTCCAACAATCATTATATTTTAAAAGTCCTTGCATGTGTCCAGTCCTTAAAGGGAAGTCTTGTGTTCTATTAAAAATTATTGAGCATTTTGGAATGTCTTTGGAACTCATGTTGAAATAAATTTGGAGAGTTTTGTCACCAATACCAATTGTAAGTATTGATGAAGAAGTCTGAATTCATTTGAAGCTACAAAAATTGATCAAACATTATGAAATTTTTAAAAATTTAGTTTACCAAAAGTTGTGGTCACTATATCATGAGCTTCCCATAAGTCATAGAATTAGAGCACAAGTTGACAATGGGTCATGGTGGCTAGAAATAGAGAGAAAATTTAAATTGATGATGCCACAAGTAGACCATGAATTATGGTCTTTTAACACAAGTTAACCACAATCTGTGGTCAAATTCTAAAGCTTTCCATAATCATATCATGAGTTGTGGTAAGTTTTTCTTATCATTGGATTTTACCACATGCTTTTTATATTGGAGCAACCATGAGTTATGGTTAATTCCATGATTTGACCAAAAGTAATAATGATTTACTATGAGTTTACTATGGGTCATGATCTAAGAAAATATGGGCTTAACCATGAATCATTGTTAATATGAAAAAATTGATTTTTTTGAGATTGTAAGCTTAAATTTTGATGATTTTATATGGATGGATTCATCTTAAGAAAGGAAACAAACTAGTTTCACAATACTTTTGATTAAATTAGTGAAATTTTGTAGCAATATAATTCATATGAATGATTTTTCAACTTCAATGTGAAAGATGAAACTTGGATTTTGGTTTTACTCAATGTGAATTCTCTAAGAATGATGTGTGATAAAGATCATTAATCTAGGAAATTTTGAGAGAGCCCTGTGAAGCTTTAATTCAAAATAATTGAGAGAGATTATCAAAATAAAATGAAGGTAGTAAGAATTGAGAAGTGAAGAAGAATATATAATGGAAATTCATATGTCTACTTTTTTCTCCATTTTATCTAAGTTTACATCATTTTATGGTCTTGGTATTTATGCAAAAATAAATGGGAATTTTAAAGGATAATGAAGAGATAATCCTCACTAAAAATAATAAATGAATTTGAAAAAAAATGAAGAATTGGGACCATTATTGAATACTTCTACCCATAAATTCTAGAAAATTAAAAAGAAAGAAAAAATTGATTTGTTCTCTTTTGATCCTTTTCTTCATGTTGAGTCAAAGGTTGCATTAGACACTAACTTAATCACTAGATGTATCTTATGTCTCCATTAGGAGGAATTTATGTCTCATATGTCCTCTAAGTACACTTAAAATAAAATTATTTTTTATTCATCTTGAGATTGGACCCATGCGAGTAAAGTTGTCTTATGACTTAAAGCCATGTGATAAGTTTGAAATCAAAAGAATAGATCTACTTTTTTTCAAGACCAAGTGTGATCCTAACTTTGTAGGACTATAAAAGCCATCTATTATATAGAGGAGTCATTTAAATTTCATGTTACTCAAATGGCTTCTCTAGTTTATCAATTAATCAAAGACAAATAAACTCTACATGTAGACCTTTATAACTCTTTGGCACTTTTGTTCTTTGCAGCACTTGGATAAGACAACTCGTATCTTGTCTTGAAGGATTACCCTTAGCTCCTAGTCATACAAGTTATTCAATCATGAAAAAATTAATCCTACATGATCCAAGGTGTCAAGATCAATGTCTCAAAAGAAACTATAATGTACATGAGCAACATCCCCTATAATGATGAGGTAACCTTTTGCCATGGATGAAATGGTACCTCTGAGGTTCGATGTTATTTCAATAGCATGTTATAACATCTACAATCATGAGTATTTTCTTACTCCATGAAATAAGGTCATTCATCAAATAATTAGGTATTTTACCCTGGATGCATACATTACATGATTACTTAGGTTTCATTTTCACTTCTTATGTTGGTTTTAGTCTAGTCATGTTGAGAATATATTTTTTCCTTCCTTGTTGGCAAGAGAGCTTTGACAAGAGCTCACAAGGGTGGCATGCTCCCAAATTTTCCTAAACATGCATGCGGGTTTATTGGGAATTTTAGTTATCTTGTATGGGATTTTATTCTCCTATATATACTCCACCATTAGCCCTATCATTGTTGGTCCCCCTCAATTATCAACATGGTATTAGGTATTGTTGATGATCTTTACCAATATTCATTTTATTTTATGAAGTTAAACTTTAATGAACTTGAGAAAATCATTTTTTTGTAATTCCTCACCACCACCTTAGTAGTTTAGTCTTCTTGACCATTTGTCACTCAACTTGACTGGTTGGATTGGACCCAGGCATTCCTCACATGTTGCTTTATGATTTACTAACAAAATTTTGGATTAAGGAAATAAATTATCTATTGGAAAAATAATGTGTAAAATGATCCTAATTAAGGGTGAACAAGTTATAAAATATAAGTAATTATAGTTCAAGTATTGTAACTATTTCCTTAGGTATCTCTTGGCTTGTTATGATAAGACTCAAATAAGAGTAGATGGCTAGATGAAAAGACAACATGGAATCATTGGAGAAGATCATTGGGTGGATTATTATTTTCCCCTAGGCCAAGCTAAACACCAAAAAACCAAAGAAAATGGGAGATTATTAGTGATGACTGAGTTGTAGGCACATTTTCCATCATTAATAAACTTCACTTTTTCTTTTTCCTATTGAAATTATATTCATGACATTGAAGTTAAATTCCATTTTCATTAAATATATAAAAACTATATGATAAAATGGAATGGTATATCACAAAATAATATTAGAGCATAAAAGACTATATGAGACAATGGAGGACTACAATTCAAACAAGAAACTAGTAATAATATTTCATTAAACAAGAATAAGAAACTATTAAAATAGTTCATATAAAAGAGTCTACAAATATAACCAAAGAAAGGATAATAATAGATCTACAGGATCTGCCTTTTTTACATACAAAGAAATAACCAAATTAAAAAACAAGAAAATAAGATTAGATACCTAAAATAGCAAAAAAAAACATACTTATGAGTCAAGTGACCAAAATATTTTGAGATTTACCAAAGTTGCTAAGGATTAATAGATTGCGCATTAATAAGATACTAAATGATCTCATGTAAATCTATATGGGAATCATTGATCTTGTAGATGTAATCACCACATTTTTCTATGATATTATTTTATCACCTCAAGTCATTAAATATCTTCAAGTTTGAAAATTTTCAAATGAAATTAAAGTAATTTGATATCCCTATAAAAACAAGTTATACCAACATATATATACATACATACATAGGGATAAAAAGAAGAAAAACTTAATCTACAGTGCTTTGCCTTTAATGTTCAAATGGATGCATTCTTTAATAAGATGCTTCACACATGCAAACTATACCTTTTACCTTGACAATGATCTTATCAAGTTGTTGAATGATTTTGGAACCATATGTAGGTAGAGGATGAAGTAAAGAAGGCTTCTTTCCATAACTTACTTGTAAGCCACCAATGTTGTCTTGTTAGTGATAATACTATTGTGTATAGCCATGATTGATCGCATAATGCATGATTAACAGACCTTGCAATGGAAAATTCTAGATGGAAGAAACCCTTTTAATCATCTTTAATTACCTTCATCATGTCTAAAACTTAAAGAAAATAAGCATAAAGATCATTGTTAGTAGTAGATGTTGGAATGGGGGATTTTTATCAATGAGGAACACTAGATGGAACTCAAAAAGGATTATCTCAAGGAAAAGGAAAGGAGCCAAGTAATGAGTCTACTTATCATCCTTCACAATATTTTTTCTATGCCAACTACCAACTATATGATGCATTTATAATCTATTAGAAGATGACTCCTCATCAAAGGCATTGACTCTAGTGGGCTACCTTGAGTTATGTACCCAAAAAATTCTAGGAAAATTTTTTAAAACTAGTCTAATAAATCCAATGAATCTTAGTGGATGTAAATAAGAAATTATTTTTAGTTTCAAATATCAAAGTAAATATCTTCAATAGAATAATTTTCAAAAGAAATAAAAATAAATCATAGATGCTGAGATTAAAACTTACAATTGTTTTGATAAGATTAATTTCTTATAGAGTTGATGCTTGAGGCCTTAACTGACACATGGAGATCTTAGTTTGGTTGTCCTTGTTCTTATATTCATCCTATCATAAATAAGAAAGGTAAGTTAATGATATTCCTGGAAACAAAAATATGTATTATATTAATACATGAATAAAAGGATTACCTATGATCGATGGAAGCCACTAGAGGATGATTATTTCAGGGGAACCTCCATGGACTAATCTATTGATGTGTCCACTTTGCCTAGTTGTTTAGTGTTGGTGTTCACATTTTCATTTTTTTAAACATTGAAATAAATACCTTAATAAAATGTAAGGAACTAGGCAAGTTGTGAAAATCACCCCCTTTCACAATAGTGGATTGAATCAGGATAGTTCTACCTTTTGATAAGCTTTCTATTGAGAAACTTTTTAAAAGTTGTGTAAAATATAATAATGATACTCTAACTTACTCTTCATGACTAAAACAAATTGAAAATCACTTCTCATTCCTAAGTAGAAATCTAAGAGAAGTGTTTCTATATTGGTTTCACCACTTAAGAATGTGTTAATCAAAGAAGGAAATAAGATCGGTTGATCTTCAAAAGCTTAGACCAATCATATGAGTTTTCCAACATGGTGTAATGAAGATAATAAATATAATAAATTGAAATCAAAGTTGGATTTTCTATCTAAAATTTATTTTCAATAATGAATAAGCTAATGTAAAAGAAAAAAAAAGAAATTCATCATTGAAGATAGAAATTTTAAAATAATGATAATTTGAACTAGGAGTTATAATATTAACATAATTCAATAATTTATTTTCCCTCAAGACATTAATCTCATTGTTGAAATTCCTAAGAATTGAAGGAACAATGGTACCCTCATGAAAATTAAATATAGTATGAAGAAAACACCCAAATAGCAAGTGTTACTAGGAGTTTTGAAGAAAAAAATTTAATATCAAAGTTATCAAAGATCTCATGTAACATAAAAGTGTCCTTTAATAGATCAAAATATGAAATTTTAAGGAGGTCAAAGAGGTGAGAGTTCCTCAACCAAGAGAATTTACCATTTTTAAGAAAAATTTAAACTACTACATGAGCTTCTTTGAGAAGGTTATCATGTCATTTTGATCTAGAAAACATTTGATTTTTACTTATGATGATTTCTTGTCTTAGATATTCAACAAATAAAGAATCCTACAAGTGAGAAAAGATATTAAAAGATACAAGAAATGATGATTTACATAGGTTGGAACAACTATGAATAATGGTAAAAGATGAGACATTCCCATGAGGATAGCTTAATGAAAATAAGAAAACATGTGAGTGGTGGAAAATATGAGAGCCATCTGAAGAATGAGTACAATATGAAGGGATAGGAGGGATATTTATATGGTTCAAGTGACAATTAGAATTTGAGCACATGTCACACCTAACTAGACATATGTTAGCTTAGTAAGACCTACAAAATATTCTATCTAAAGTTAGCTAGTCCCACCATAGGCTAACAAGTCCTTCCATGGTGATCACTATTTCCATAAATAAAACATAATATAGCACATATAACAACTATTTTCATAAGGTAGATAATTTTTAGACACTTTTAACCACTCATGTCACAAGTTTGAAAACTTCAAAGATACATTAATGTAAGATCAAAAAGTTAGAAACCAATAAATCCAATGAAATAGCATGGAGGATATGGAATCATGGCCACTCTTATTGGCCTCTTAGTGATGACCATTATCATCCCTAAAACTATCTAAGATGATTAAAATTTCCAAGTCATGGTGCCTACCTCTATCAAGACCATGTTAATGATGATTTGGATGGAATTAGAAGCTTAAAATTCAGACTTGATGTGATTGTTCCTACCAAGACATGACTATCTCCATCATAACCTATGTAGCTTCCATGATGTCTTGGCAATCCCTGTCATAGCTAGTATGAGTTTGGGAAGGCCTACAGTAGTAAAAAATGAAGAAATATGTAACATAAATGAGAATAATATAGTCAATTATGATCAACCTTGTCAACAAGAAGAAGAACATGACCATCCTTGTTAATATTTCTCAACATTTTCCACATCCTTATTAATAAAATTGAAGTTTAAACCATTCCTATCACTCATTATGACATGTTGACCATCCTTGTTAGCATCCTAAACCATGTTGACCATTCCTATCAGCATCATGGATCATATTAACTATTCCTATTCACATCCTAGATCATGTTAACTACCTTTGTCAAGATTAAAAATACTTATGATGACTATGATTCATCAACAAGTTGTTGTGACCATCCTTGTCACAAATTAGAACCTAGATGATCATTCCTATCATACCTAGAAAGCTCAAGAAAGTAAATATGCATGGCAATGTAGGGAATTGATCTAGAACCTTCAATATAATCCTAGAAAACATTGAGAATGAATAAACCTCCAAATTTACTCTTAATGGTGACTACCCTTGTCACATCTTGATCATACTTTTAAATCTTAAAAACTCATTTAAAAGTCTTGGAAAGAAATAATATCAACCAAAATAAAGATGTTCCACATGACATCATTCCATTAGTCTAACAAACACAATGAGGTGAGAATTGGTGGGATCCATACCTAACTCAACTCAAATAGAAGGTACATGGAGACATGTGTTAATAAGGCTCAATGACAACACCTCTCCATAGTTAATTAAGTGAGACATATATGGGGTTATTGTGATGATGTGTTGCTTTATTCTAGTAGCCTAGCATATTCCATTACAAATAATACATTAATGATTCATGGAATAAAATATAAACTAGAAAATGAAGTAGAAATGGATGGAAGTTCTAGAGGCAAACTACACATAGGTATTTGAAGCTAATAATCAACTCAATTAGTAGCTATAGCAAGTTGTAGAAAGGGAACCAAAACCTAGAAAAATGGGTGAATTCTCTATTGGATGAGGTTAATAAAAAATTTGAATATAGTGGTATCTAAAATCCAAATATTAGAAAGATCCCAAATCCTAGAACCATCTCCACCAAAATCTCCATATTCTCTCAAACATGAGGAGAGTGTAAACTTCATTGCACAAAAGAATTTAAGATCTAGAAGTTCCAAAAGAAGAAACTCAAGTTTTAAAACATTGAGACTAATAGAATCATTGTCAAAAATGTATGCAAAAAATATTTGTTTCAACAAGTATGATGGATAAATAAAATATCTAGAAAGGTTAAGAAGTGCATAGAAGAGATAAAAATTTATTCTACCATGACAAATATTGATGAAGATGAAGGAATGCATGTAGCATCTTTGCATTTGAAAGGGTTAGCAACTTTGTGGTTAAGAAAGGTTTTCAAAATTTCAAACTCCATATGGGATGAATTTTTTTAATGTTTATAAAGACAATTATTCTAGAACCTTTTATTAAGGATTGATAAGTGTAGCTCTATTTCTTAAGACTAGGAAGAAGAGAAATGAATGATTAATATAAAGAATTTTGTTCCCTAATAAAATACTTCCCTTAGAAGAAAGATCTTGATTTGGTTGTTAGATTTGCAAATGGATTATCTTTTACCTTGAGGTTATAGATCAAACCCCATAGCCCACAGATCTTGGATGGTGTTCTTTGGATTGCCAAAAACTATGAAGATGGATCATGATCGAGTAATAACAAAACAAGTAGTATTTAACCCTTAAAACTTAGCTCAAGAAAATAATCAATAGAATTTTATCCATTATTGTGAGAATCATCTAAAGATAAATTTCATACACTTCATGAGAAAGCCTACTCTACGACACAACATCAAGGTAACATTGCTCCTCGAAAGTAAGAAACTACAAATTTTGGAAAAAAAGGTTATTTGGAATAAGGTCTCCACCTCCATGAAATCAAGTTTGCCAAAATTTTAACTTTCATTAATCTTTATTATAGGTTCAATAATTAAACAAGATATTTCTTTCTTTATTAATTTTGGTACATTGAATAATTTCATATCATCTAAGTTAATTATATAGTTAAAGAAATCAACCTCAAACATATACATGTGGAAAACATTAGTATTCAAATTTTAGATGGGTAGATAATCACCAGGGAAGGTAAGCATTATTTTGTTAATTTTGAGTTGCAAGGATTTTCATTTAAGACTTACATTTTAAAGTTTCCATTAGGATATTATCTTGCTTGGGAATGTCATTCCTTTCTTTGCATAATATTTTTGCTATTTTTTTATCTTAAACCCTTTATGTTTTAATTGCTTATGGAGTTAGGATTCTTAGGTGGATAAGAATGGGTTAATGAATCCACATAATTTTAATTAAGCAAGGTAAATGACCAGCTAAGAAGGGAGTAATATATATATCAAGTAAAATCTTTAAGATGGACACAAAAGTAGAAGTTCAACTACCAAATGAATTTAATAATTTTAAGGAAGCCTTTAAAGATTCTTAGGAATTACCACTTGAATGAGAAGTTGAGCATGTAATAGAAGTTATGCCTTGTAAAAAACTTGTATCAAAAGCATCATATTAATTTTCTATCAATGAACTAAAAGAACTCAAAATTGAAATTCATTAGTTATTAAATGAGCAAAAGTTTAGATTCAATGTATCTTCTTGGAGGCACTACTATTATTTATTAAGAAGAAAGATCAAAATTTTCGTGTTTGCATATCCATTGCCTAAAATAGACATTTATTTGACTAATTATGTAACAACCTAAACTCAATATAGCTTTGAATTTACCCAAATAATATCCTTAGTAATGTATTTGTTTAAATAAATAAGATATATTAATATATAGAAATAAAATTTGAAACTAAAACTGAAGCTAAAAATTAAATGAATTAATAAATTATTTTATTATAATATAAGAGAGCTATGAATAAAAGTAATGTAATCATAGAATTGATATAAAATGGTTGTCACTAAGAAAAATGATAGTAAAGCATTTTAATAATCATCAATGTTCCTGCACTAGTTTACTATTGCCATGCTAATTAAGATAACTTTTTAAAAATAACTTAATCAATTGGCTTTCAAATCATGAGTCCTTTTCACAATTAGAAGAAACCAAGATCATATAATACTAATATTTAGTTTTAGAAACTATATACAAAAGTATTCTAAATTTAGAAATTAGTATACAAAATAACCTTTACATGCACACATATCTCTACATAATTTGAACCCTCTTTCATGAACTCTTAAGAGATGATAACAAATCTAACACAAAATCATATATATAACCAAATGAGAATCATCAATAGGACTATTAGATAATGAAAATATAAAAGAAAATCCATCTGCACACTCCACACCAATAACTTGACACATATATAGCCTTTATTAGCAAAATCATTATAAGGAATTTCTTTAGGGGTGGCAGCCTCATACAACTTAACTCCATTGGTATACGCTCTATGTGCCTTTTTGGAAGTCCATCCCATTTATGCAACCATATAACCCAATGGTTTGCACATAATCCATTGGTTACAACTCTGTGTATCATGTGGGAGCTCATCTCCACTAACAAAACCATAGAGACCAATGATAGGCATCATCATAATTATGAAAGATGTATTAGTTATAATTCTATGTGTCATGTAGAAGCCTATCTCCACTAATGCAACCATATAAGCCATTGGCAGGCAAATCATGCAATGAGCTTTTTACCACTAGAAGAAATACTTAATAACATAAGAATACTTAGAGTTAAGCTTTAATAAAAATCATATTTATAAAGATTTCATCAAATCAAAAATTACTTCTATAACAACTATAATTACCAATCTATAAAGTATTTACAAAGAAGTGATCCACTAATTAATTTAATCAAATTATTTCTAAAACCCTCTTCCAAAAAAGATGAAATATGCTTGTATTAAAGGTTATGGCCCTAGTTGCCTATGTATCCTTGTAGAGTTTAAAATAAATTAGGTCCATGAAGTTATTAAATTACAATAATACATAAGAAGATCAAGATTACACACACATAAAGAGATGATCAAGATTATTTGGGTATAATTGATCATTCCAAACAATCTTCATCAAGCATGATACAAGAACCTTAAAATAGCGTATAATGATTTTACCATTCAAGCATTATATAATTAAAAGTCACACATAAATAAACCTTCCATGTATTTTAATTAGACAATGAAAAAAGTAGTAGTATCTTCTTACAAGAGATAACAATATTATGTTATGTACAAACATGTATACATACACATGCATGCAACATACACATACATACTAATAAGATATTAGTTACATTAGAGCAAGGGTAGGAGATAGACTTACCTAAACCTTAGTTATGTTCTTGGAGAACTTCTTCTTCACTTCTCTCACACTCCTAGGCCTTATGCTCTTTTTCCCTTCCTAGTGGCTCTTCCTTCTCTTTCTTGGTGTGTGGATTTTTATTTCTGCAGTATCTTCTCCACTCCACCTACCACTTATTTTCATTTTTTACATTTACTTTACCCAATTTATTATTTATTTTACCAAGATTACTATTTATTTATCATCTTTTATTAAAGTTTCTATTCATTTATCTTATTTTACTAAGGTTACTATTCATTTATCTTATTTTACCAAGGTTATTATTCATTTACCATCTTTTATCCAAGTTACTATTCATTTACCTTTTTACCCCTTTTTACCATGATATGTTTACTTCTTCCTAATTTTGTATTATCTTAGTCCTTGGATTCATGTACTATCATGGATAAGTAATTTTTTCATGATTAGAATAAAGTTACTTATTAAGCACTCCAAGTGTGTCCAAGACACATTACATATTAATATGTTTAAATTACTAACTTGGCTAAGATATATACTATTACATTCATAATATAGATTGATGTAAAAACAATACGTTATAAATTATCTAGTGCAACATATTTTTCCAAGAAAAACATGAAATTAGGGTATCATCAAATCTCAATTAAAAAAAGTAATATTGAAAAGATAACATTTTATATAAGGTATGATTTATATGAATTTTTTCTGATCCCTTTTGGACTTACAAATGCCCCAGCTACCTTTATGACTTTAATGAATGATTTTTTTGTGAGTATTTAGATAAAAAAAATTTTATTCATGGATGATATACTTATGTATTCCAAAATAAGAAAAGAACATGTTGTTCATTTGAAGCAAGTAATGAATTTACTATGAAAACATAAAATAAAAGCTAAAACCTTTAAATGATGGTTTAAAAGTTTATCTCACTAAGTTGAAGGTAATCTAAGATTGGTCATAGTCAAAAGATGTCTCAAAAGTAGAATTTTTCTAGGGTTAGCTATTTTTTATAAAATATTTTTTAATTATTATAGTTCCACTAATAATTTATTACAAGGAAAGAAAAATTAATATTTTTATGATTAATGTAACAAAGATTCTATTTGAATTAAGTTATTATTAACCACAACCTCTCTCCTAAGGACTCTAGATTTGGAAATACTCTTTGAAGTATCCATGAATGCCTTTGAAACTAGGATTGGAGTAGTCTTATTTCAAGAGGAAAGAGTAATATCATATTAATTTTGTACGTTATAAGGTACTAAATTTAATTATCCTACTCACGATCTGAAGTTATTAGCTATTATTTACACATTAAATATTCTATGTCAATTTCTTTATGGTCAGAAATTTATTTTAAAAATAGGTCATATGAGTTTAAAATACATGTAAAAATTGCCTACTCTAAATTTAAGATAAAGAAGTTAGTATTGTGGTAGGAATTGTCATAATTAGAGATTCTACACAACCCTATGCAAAAATGAACTAAGCATTCTATAGCCACCAAACATTTTAAAGAACAAATTATTTAATTTAAAAGGGGACTTATAGATTGTTCATAAATCCAATAATGTGAGCTAGTGTTTTTACCAAAAAAATGAGCAAATACAAAGCAAAAAATGATGCATGAAATAGCTAGTAAAGTGGGGAAGATGTAATAAAATATGAGAGAAAAAAATGTATAATATGATGTGGAAGAAAGAAGAATAAAATTTGTAAAAAGAGGAGAGTATGCATGGCTAAAAAGAAAGACAACAATGTAAACCAAAATAAAGGCAGATCCATTGAAACTATGTCATTAAAAGAAGAAATACAAAAAATGAATATCCAAGAAAAGAACCTAGGAGGACACAAAGATAATCCTATTGATGAGAGTGGTTACTCTAATAATTAGAGTGGTTATTATTAGGGCAGTTACTCTGGTTATTAGAGTGGTTATTATTAGAGCAGTTACTCTAATTATTAGAGTGGCAATTTCTCTAAAATTAGAGGGGTAGTTTCTCTAAAATTAGAGTGGCAGTTTCTCTCTAAAATTAGAGGGGCAGTTTCTTTAAAATTAGAGTGGAATTTTTTGTAATTATTAGAGTAGTTGCTCCCAAGCCTATAAATACAGTGCCTAGGCACACAATAGGGGGAAGTTAAGAAGAAGAATTCAGAAGAGGAAGTCTTTTAGGAGTCAAGTAGCAAAACTCTAGCCAAGTGCCCGCAGCAGGAGGTCTAAGTGTGGACAGATCTTTATTTGAGCATTATGTACCTGAGCACACCTTGTGTACGGAAATAAAGACGAGCTCTTGGATTCATCCTTGCAGCACTTGAGATTTTTTTTCTTACTCATTTCGTTTATTTTATTTTCTTCTACATTTATTTTATATAATTTTATGCACTTTACATTTCTATTATTAGCACACATAGTACGATCACTTCGAGCATGCGTGTAACACTTGGTAACCCAGTAACGATTAGCGTTTGGTAATCCCAATAGTGTTGCATTGGTTCAAGATGTGTATGGCAAGTGAGAATGGATACTGGTGTTAAGATTAGTTTAAAGCCTAGTTAATTAGTAGTTAAGTTAAATTAGTTACTTAGTTATCTCTCTCTCTCCTCCCTTATTAGCAATAGGACATAAAAATATAAAATCTATAAAAATCCTATGCCTCAAGCTTACTTAACCATACAATCATGACATACAAGTAAGTTTGGGAAGACAACAATCAACCAACCCATCCCTGTTCCACAAAGGCGCATAGGCACTTAGTCCTTGGAATTCAACTAGATCGTGTGTGAAACACTTGTATTCGTATGGTTGAGCGTAGGGGTACCTCACTGCTCATCATTGGCATCGTTGTCAAGGACTTAGTTATTTGTGCGCTATGTAGAACATAGGAAATCATCCATATCATTGGAATGTTAGAACGAACCCTTAGGTTTGATCAAAGGAAAGATAAGACAATGGTAAATCACACACTGAACAAGACGAAAATGTCTTCTTCTTCGCACAAGAGCACTTCATTGCCTAGGACTAACATAAGAGACAATCGGTGGCATAACACACGTAACCAAGATCTGCCAGTTCCTCAACAATTTTGGGTAGTATATACTCATCATGATGAGTATGTACCTAATTTCACCTTTATCCTCCACCAAGATGAACAACTACGTTGGAGAGACTTAGAGGGTAACATAGTGTTTCCTCTAGACTGATTAGTCCCCAACATGCTCCCTCGTGCTCTCACATGAATAGGAATGCCGCTTTAATATGCGGAATACATTGCATGCGATCATGACACAAGGGACTATCATCCCACAAAAGCGCAACGTCAATGAGACTTGCAACAGGAGAGTTACCATGCATCCTTGAAGGGTAAATGGCCCCATAATGCCCCACACTTTGTAAGAGAAATTGGGGATGGTAAACCAATTTCAATAGGTTCTCCACCAAATGATGTTCCCCCTCCTAACGATGGTCAGGAGGTGGTGTATCAAAACCTCCAATCTGTGGTTCACAACCCTAGTTCTGATCCCCACGAACATGAAGTGTTCAACTAGGGAACACAAACACACAATAAGGATGGACATTTTGATCGTAATCATGATCAAGGCTAAGGCCACTGAAGAGAAGGTAGAAAACACTGTCATGGCGATGGTTTTCCTTCTTCTTCACCTTCATCGTCGCATATCCTCTCCTTCAATGTCTGAACATAGTCATAAGGAAACTAACCATGAGGATAAAGGAAAATAAAGTGAAAAAAATCAATGAGACAATCGAGAACGAGGACGAGGGCACTCTAGGGAATCACGACATAGAAGAAGGGAGAGTAGGGAACCACGTAGACATCATAGACACTATGAACAAGATGACCACGAAGAACCCCTACTCACAACCAAAAGCATATTGGATATAATGGAGGTCATAAGAGTTCCAAAAAGGCACCAAAAGGATAGTAGGATCAATAGGTTAGACATGAACAATATCCCATGATTTGAAGGGGGATACAACGCTGATCCTCAAAACCATTTACAAGCATTCCACGATGCATGTGCCTTGTAGAACATAGAAAATGAATGGCAAAAACTAAAGTTGTTCCCAAGGTCACTAGTGAAAGAAGCTGAAAGCTGGTACCAGTCCTTAGAACTAGAATCCATTCAGAGGTGAAGTACAATGTTAGAGCTATTTAATGATAAGTA
>MNCI01008581.1:1164304-1193832 GCA_015680685.1 Gnetum montanum
ACCATCCTAAGGGATGTTGCCCAGTGATCTCACATTTACAAGAGTCTAGGGTGTATGCACTCAACCCAAGACTTAATAAATGGCAAGCACCCTAATGGTTACCGTATCCCCAAGGTAACCCAAGGCAATTCCACCAACCTTCAACATATTATCCAAGTGGAACTCCACCACAACCTGTTGAGCAACATCAATAGTGGAAATACCCACAATCATGGGGGATTCCACCACCAAGGTAACAATACCCCTACCAGCAATTGGATCCATATGGCTACTATGTGCAGCAACCAATCTCTCCACACAACTCTGTTGATCACATGACACCACAACATCACTATCAGACTCGGGATTATTATAGAACTCCTTATCCTAGGGGAGATAACCCATAGACATACCACCCTCCAAATCCATCTGGAACTCTCACACCAATAGCTCCATTACCACTTGCTCTAGCGATGCAAGGAAAACTTGCCACTCAACCACAGTAATGCAATGCTACAAGGGTTATGAATCTTTTAGCCACTGCTGGTTCTGACAACCATATGAAGAGAATACCTTTCTTCAGAACCAATAGTCCAACCAAGCCCTCACAACCACAAGTGGTTGAACCTCTGAATGCCTCCCCATCAATTAAGGCTTTAGTGCTTCCTTCAAACCAAACACTGAGCTCAATGCATAAGGTTATGTTAACACATGGAATTACTGATTGGATTAAGGTGGGCCACCTTCCTAGGAAATTCTCTGATCCTGGAAGCCCTCTAATCTGTCTCCAAGTCACTGGGAATGAACCATGTAAAGCTCTTCTAGACTCAGGTTCCGAAGTCAACTTAATATCACAAGAGATGTACAAAGCCTAGAACCTACCTCCATGAAGGAAGAGTAATATTTGACTAGAGATGGCTAACCAGTCCATCATTGTCCCCTTGGGATTGATGGAGGACATCGTTACCACTGTGTGTGGGTGGTCGTATCTAGCTAATTTCCTAGTAATACAAGTGAATGACGATAAAGGGGACTTCCCAATAATAATGGGAAGAGCATGGCTAAGTACTATAGATGCATGCCTAGGAATCCATGATCTTTCCTTGGAAATATCCAAGAAGAACACTTTTGGAAAGATCAAGAAGAAGAAAGTTTCATGCATCACATACAGTGACACAGGGTGCAATTGCATGTAGAGATCATGGGTTATGCAAAGTTTACCATTTCCTACATACAATCGATGTGCACAAGACATTAATATACAAAATTTCCTGTATGTAGTAGCCACACAATAAGAAGACACCTAGTGGCTGATGGATGATCAAGAGAGCAACTCACTAACGTGCATGGAACTAACTGAGGGGATAACTAGTGCTTACATTAAAAGCATAGATGCACTAGAGCAAGTTCGTTGCCAACTTATAAGCCTTAACCTTGAAAACATCAACTGGGGGAAGCTGGAAATTCCTGAGAGATTTAAACAAGAGCCCCTAGATTTGAAACCATTGCCCACCAGTCTAGAGTATATGACCCTCGAAAATGAAAAATCGGTGATCATCAACGCAAAACTTGTTCCCAAACAAAAAGAAAGACTACTAAAAGTGATAAAAAAGTGGTCAAAAGCCTTTGCCTAGTCATATCCCAAGTTAACTGGAATAGATCCTAGGATATGCCAGTATAGGATTTACACTGACCCCTCCATGAAACCTCGAAAATAACCATAAAGGTGATTAAACCCAAAATTCAAGCAAATAGTAAAAGAAGAAATAGAACAACTTCTTAAGGCTGGGTTCATATATCACATTGCTAATAGCGAATGGGTTAGCTCTCTGGTGATTGTGCCTAAAAAGGAAGGTAAATGGAGGGTGTGTATCGATTTTAGGCTACTAAACATTGCAACATTTAAGGAACACTTTCCATTTCCATTCATTGACCAAGTCTTAGACACCATAGCGGGGCATCACTATTATAGTTTTCTAGATGGCTATAGTGGTTACAACCAAATACAAATAGCCCCAAAAGATCAATCCAAGACAACGTTCACCAGTCCTTGGGGAACGTTTGCATATAAACAAATGCCATTTGGCTTGTGCAATGCTCCTGCCACATTTCAACACCTGGTTCTAAGCATATTCCAATAGCAGATAGGAAACAGAGTGGAAGTCTTTATGGAAGAGTTCTCCACTTATGGAACAAGCTTTGATCAAGCCTTGGACATATTAGAGCAAGTGCTGAAAAGATGCGTAGAAACCAACTTAAGGCTCAACTGGAAAAGAAGCCATTTGATGGTCCAAGAAGGCATAGTACTTGGGCATAAGATTTCACATTTAGGAATAGAGGTAAACCCAGATAAAGATAGGGTCATCCAAGGAATCACCCATCAACTGAAAACTATCAAAGACATTTGATCATTCCTTGGACACACTGGCCACTATAGGAGATTCATTGAGAACTTCTCCAAGATTGGCAAACTGTTGGTAGAGCTAACGAAGAAGGATGCACCATTCGAATGGACTAGGGAATGTGAACAAGCATTCAAAACTCTAAAACAAAATCTTGTAGAAACTCCCATTCTACAATCCCCTGACTGGTCCAGACCGTTCCATATAATGATTGACACATCCAATTATGCCTTAGGAGTTGTACTTACATAGTTAGATGACCAAAAACGTCCTTACTACATCCACTATGAAGTAGGAGTATCGCCGGTGCACAACTTAACTACACAACTACAGAAAAAGAATTAATGGTTGTAGTGCTTGCACTAGATAATTTTAGGTACTATGTGTTAGGTTAAAAAGTGTTCATCCATATGGATCATAGTGCAATCTGGTTCCTGATGAACAAGCCAATGGTTAGCCCTCATATTATACGATGGCTGGTAATCCTACAGGAGTTTGATCTAACGATGATTGATTGAAAGGATGTCAAGAATGTAGTTGCAAATCATTTATCTTGGTTGCATTAGGACAGCAAAGAGGATGAATATGTAATGTTCGATCATTTTCCTAATGAAGCCCTCTTTGCCAGTGTAGTGAATAACTAAACCATGGAAACGAATTGGTATAGTAGCATTCTCACCTATCTCCTTACCCAACAAACACCACAGGAGCTGGACTTTAGAAAGAAACAACAGTTTCTTCATAGAGCCAAGTACTTTATGTAGATCAATAGATAACTTTACAAAGTGTATCTTGATGGCTTGGTTCGATGGTGCATGCCTGAGGTGGACCAACTAAGAGTTCTCCAAGATGCTCATGAGGGCCCTTATGGGGGTCACTATGCAGGGAGATGAATGGCTATTAAGATCCTGCTTGCAGGATATTACTAGCCAACATTATTTCAGGATGCCCATCAATTTGTCCAATCTTGCAAGCATTGTCAACATGATGGGGGAATGACTGCTAGCATGGAGGGTCTGCAACAATGGATTCAACCTTTAGAACCCTTCGACATTTGGCAAATAGACTTTATGGGACCCATTACACCAATGTCCAATGGAAAAGCTTACATAATTGTTGTTGTAGACTATCAAATGAAATGGGCTGAAGCAGCTACTGTTATAGACTACACATCATCTACAGCTGCACAATTTGTGCAACAAAAAATCGTAAATAGGTTTGGTGTGCGATGTGCACTTTTCTCAAATAATGGAACACACTTCACAGGTTCAAATTTTCTGAAGCTAATGCAATGCTTAAGAGTTGAACATAAATTGACTACACCTTATCACTCCCAAGCTAATGGACAAGCTGAGGTCACTAACAGGGAGATCACTAAAATATTGATAAGGACAATTAGCAAGTATAGGCGAGATTGGAGCACTAAACTGAATAATGCTCTTTAGGCATACCACTCCACTTGGAAACTCCCTATAGGTTATTCTCCCTATGAGTTAGTGTATGGAAAACTTCCAAAGATTTTGATTCAAAACGAGCTTCGTACACTATCCATGGCTTGTGACCTCCACCTCGACCTTGACCTAGCACAAAAACAAATGTTGACAACTTTAAAAGTGCTAGACGAAAATCGATTAGTTGCCCTCTCATCAAATGAGTTGCACAAGACATATAACAAGCAACGTCATGACTTGAAAATTCAAAAGGTTAAGTATCATCTAGGAGATAAGGTCCTCTACTAAAACCCCACACATGTGCCACAACACACAAAATTTCAAACACTATGGGAAGGACCTTACATTATTCATACAACCTTTTCTTTAGGGGCCATGACCATATACAAACCTGAGAGCCCTGATAAGAGATTACTAGTCAATGTGCAATAGACCAAACCCTTCCATGAACTTAGAACAGATAGTGCACATAATACCTCTGAGAAGGGATAACCCCATTCATTATTTTAGATATCCTCCTTTCAACTCAGTCATGGGGGAGATGGCCACCTCTGCTGATCAATCGAGGCCCTCAGTTCCTTTTTATGTTTTTGTTTTACAAATTTATTTAACTTTTCTTGTTTTTGTTTTGCAAAATCATTCATACTTTCTCATTTCTTTGTATGGTTGTTTATTTTGTTGGGATCGTCACCTGATAAGTGCTCCTGAGGGTGGTATGAACTGTATTCTATTGATCGTCGATGTTTGATTTTTACCTTTGAGTTCTAATGTTGATACTAAGGTATGGTTATTTTGATTAACAGGTAATAAGTCCACGTCTTCCATGCATCCATGAATTTCTATGGTCTCTCTTGGCTTGGAACTGTATAGTCCCTTTCTTTAAATAATAAAACTATCAACAAATTGGTGACTGGGCATTTCTCAAACTAAGGAAGGACTCAAGGATTGAAAAGGGTGTGACTTCAAGGGGATTTGATGCATTTGTGCTGACCATTCTCTTGGGTGCTTGAATGTTTCCTTCTTGGGTTTTCCTTACCATTCTGATGCTGCTCCATTATCGGGAAGTTGAGCTAATAAAAATAATAATTCTTTGCATGGTGTGGTTCTCACACAACAAATAAATAACATGGGAATTCAAAGCACACACCTTAGACAAAATAAAAGGATGAAAATCATTGGTTATGAAATTGGAAATACATGTTACCCATGCCTGAAGGTTCCCTCTAACTAAGGCCCTTTCTCGCTTCTTGCTTCTCTATCTCACTCTCCTCGGAATGGTGGTCACTCTTTGTGGAAGAATTCTTATTGCTTCAAGTGGATGGACTGGGCAAGTGTGTTGATGCAAGGTCACTAGATGTGGTTTTTTTGAGTCTAGATTTGGGATGAGTTCTACTCAATCACATTAACCATAAAGTACACAAGGGACTTTACATAACCTTGTTCTTGGGGTTCCATTCCATTCTCTTCTCTCCATATTTCTCCCCATTTTTCCACCTCATTGTCCATTTTATCATTAGTCTATTTCTAGGTTGATGAATTATTTTTCTTTGGTGAATTCTTGCGGGTAAGTTTTTAACTCTTGCTTCCAAATGACATTCCTAGAGCCTAAGAACTCTTTGGTTTGTGGGTTTGTCAAGGCATAAAAGGCATGAAATTGCTTTGGGGAGGACCCACTAGCATTTCTTTTTGGTGCAATTGTTAACTTCTTTCCCTTAAACATTTCTTGCAATCGATCATTTCTTGTTTCATCTCCATCCATGACATCCATTTTATTGGTGTTTCCGTTGTTATTTTTTCCCATGTTTCTTGTTTCTCATATTTTTCCATCTTATAGCTACTAAAGGTTTGCTCTTAGTCATGGGGACCCTAGCCCAAATTTTTTAGTTTTCTCCATTTTACTATTTGCCTAACCCCTACACCTTGGGTAGTCACCTATGATAAATCTCAAAACTAGTTTTTTCCATAACCACAACTCAGCCAATGTGCTTCATATCGAGGCAAGGTATCAACTACATTGTGGTTTATCTATCCTTGTTCATTTGTATCTATGTTGTGTGTGCAGATGGCAATCATACAAATAATGGACTAGGCTTGGAGGAAGCACTTAGGATGAACTGGAACTAGAGAATTTATGAAAGGAGCAAGTCTGGTGGCATGGCTATGCATAGATAACAGAAGGCGTAATCTTAGCATTGGCAGGAACACACTTCATTTTCTTTCTCTCTCTTTCTCTACAAGCTACCAAATAAAGGCTTGGATGTCATTTATGTACGAGTGTTCACCATAATGCTGTAATTGTACTAACCTAAATCATCAATGTAAGGTTGGAAGGGAAACAAACACCAAAAGATCGTCAGACAAGCACAGCTGACCCTGCCTTCACTTGAGGGTAAGCTGAAAAAGAAACAAAGGCAGAGTGCCTTGGATGGTCTGCATGCAAATCAACCAAGGACTTCCTCGAGCATAAACTATGGCTTGCGCTGGGGTTATCGTAACTAATGTTTTAAAATGAAAACAATGCACATGAAATGTAAACGGAAAACGTATGTAGAAACTGTATTGTGAATAAAACGTAAACCAAACGTAAACTGAATGTAAAGCACAAAGTAAATAGAATAAATGGCTATCAAAGCGAACTGTATTGTATTGCTTAGAAAAGATGTGCACTGGTCAAAGTGTAGCTCCACGTGTGGATGGCAGGTCAAGCGCCAAGCCTCAAGGTGATGTGATGTGATGTGTTTCAGAAGTGCTTGGATGCTAGGAGTCAAGTGTGTCGAGCACCCAAAGATTGCTAGTTTGAGTTTCCTAAGCTATCAACCTTCAAAATTTCCAACCCCATTTATGTGAATTGACAGGGTATTTATAGGGTTGGGCTGGGCTTGGGTGCAAAATTCAAGAATGGAATCAATGGCTAAGGGATGAGAGAGAACTGGATTAAGTGACACATGTCTAGTGGATAGTTATACATGATTTGGATTTGTGCCAGCAAGCTACATTCTAGACTAGGTGCATTGTATCTTACAACGTGTGACAACTTGCCCAAGCTAGCTTACAACATGTGACAACTTGCCCAAGCTAGCTTACACTCATGGAAGCACATGCAATTCGAAGCATAAGAGCTTGTCAAGATCACAAATGATGAAAATTTACAATGAAATGTCAATGTACAACAAGAGAAATTGACTCTGGCTCACTTGAAACTTCTAGATTTTTGACTTGACTACTGCAAGATGTCAATTCGAGTGGTTTCATGGCTATTTGAAGTGTTTCTTCTTGACAAGAATTTCCAGTGTGAGTTGATTTTGTCTCAGCATGACTTGAGCGTGCACATGCAACACTCACACTACAGTGTGACCTCAGTGTGTGAACAAAAACTTGCAATTTTTCACCAAATTTTGAAACTTTGAAGCCTGATTCTTGAAGTGCAAGGATTGCCTAACTGTGATTGACAAATTGAGCCTGAAAGTGCTTTGTTTCGAGCTATTTATGGTAGGTCACACTGAAGTCATGCTGCAGCATGACCACGGCGTGACATGCAGTGTGACATGACTCAAAAATGATGTATTTTTTTGAAATTGTGATTTTGAAGCTTGATTCTTGAGTGCAACTACTGTCTGGCTATAGTTGATCCTGAGAGTGATCTGAAATCTAGAATTTGAGCTTGGATGTGACTTTTTTTGAACCACTTTGATTAGGTCATGTTGCAGTCACGCTGTAGCATGACATGCGGTGTGACATGTGGCGTGACATGCAGTGTGACCTGTGAAATCTTTGCAAAAACTTGTAATTTTTGAGCTAAAATCTAGCATTCCTAAAGTTGGGACTAAAAGCTATCAAGGATTTGCTCTGAGGATTACTTGCACGTTGTAGATTAGATCATTTTGGCTCAGGTTTGAGACTCTGAAAGTTGGTCATGTTGTGGGCAAGCTTCCAACTTGATGGGATGAGAAAACTGGCTTGATTTAGCTTAGCATGGTTTTCATGTCTTAGCCAAATTTTTCCTTCCAAAAGCTTGAAAGGGCTTGAGTCATTCTTGTTTCAAAGTATTAGGCTGAAATTAGTGGTGTTTCATTGGCCCCTCTTTGTTGATGCCTAGAAGAATCTACCCGAGAGGCATCAATAAAGAAGTGCAAAACACCATGAACAAACAAGCATCAATCATTAACCATCCACCCTTGGCCGAATGTCATCGCATCGTTTTCAAAAGTACATGGGATTGAGGGAATGTGGTTCAAGATGCAAGGGAATCATTTGTAACTAGGAAAGCCAGGAGGTTAAGGACTATGATTGCTGCCGGGATTGTGGGAGAGGAAGTTCTCTCACATGAATGAGCTACATCCTTGGTCCTTGTCAATAGCCAATGTTCAGCAGACTCAAAGCCAAGACATAGGAGGTGCATTTTTTGGAGAAATGGGACTCTTATGGGATGTTTACAGGGCCCATTGTAAACAACCAAAGCCACGTGATGATGCACAACATGGTCTCTTTGAGCCATGAGTGTAACTATTTTCCAAGACAATTACCTTCTCGCCTGGGGCTTATATGAGAATAGCCAACAGTCTTTTGTTTATGATGTCAATAGGGTCATGAAGACCTTTTCCGTGCATTTTTATCTTTGACCTTTTTGTTCTTTTTCTTTTTTGTTTGTTTCTTCTTTTCCTTTGTTTTTGTTTTCTTTTTTCTTTTCCTTTTTTTTTATTTTTCTTTTCTCAATCTTTTTGAAAGAGCTTACTTTTTGTGCCGTGCTCGTGTTTGAGTGTTTGAATTTTGCATCATGTACTATGTACTGTGTTTTGTGTTACAACTGCTTAGAGAGTCACAGTATGCAACAGTGTATCAAGAGTTTTGAACTGAGTGGAATTTATCCAGGGGTTTAATTGAATAGGACAATTGGGACATGATGGCGAAATAGGGGATGTATTAGGAGTTGGGAATGTACTTATGAACAGATTGATTAACCCAGTTACATGCGTTAGGAAGAATGTGATACCTTGTCGTCACAATAAAGTGCATCTATGTACGAATGCCTCAGGAGTGTCATCCTGCAAACACAACTCCAAGAAGACAAGAAAAACACAAATGAATCAATTAACTAAGCACTTTAAACCAGGAGATGGAGTCACCACATGTAATTTTCAAAGCAAACAGAATTATGAACAACATCAGCTTCATTAGTGTCCATGAGATGAATCATGCAGCAAGTCTTTGTGGAACATGCACAGCCAATTGCAACAACATATCTTTTCAAACTTTGCCTGGTCATCAATGATGTTGCCAATTTATACTCTTAGCGGACTATTGTGGATTAGTTTTACGTCATAACCCTTTGGACGGTGCCAATTTAGCATCGTAGCGGATGATACATTGCTAGTTTCTAATCATAGCGGACTGTGAAGAGGCAAACCAATTTATAGTCTTAGTGGACTCTGGATGCTAATTTCACATCATGGTAGATAGATATGGCATTTTAGTGTCATACTGGACAGAGCTCTGTGGTATTAGTTTTAAGTCATGATGCTAGGACTGTTCTGTGGTATCAATTTTAAGTCATGATGCCAGGATTATTCTGTGGTATTAGTTTTAATTCATGATGCCAGGACTTTTCTATGGTATCAATTTTAAGTCATGATGCTAGGACTTTTCTATGGTATCAGTTTTAAGTCATGATGCCAGGACTTTTCTGTGGTATCAGTTTTAAGACATGATGTTAGGATTGTTCTGTGGTATCAGTTTTAAGTCATGATGCCAGGACTTTTTTGTGGTATCAGTTTTAAATCATGATGCTAGGACTGTTCTGTGGTATTAATTTTAAGTCATCATGCTAGGACTGTTTTGTGGTATCAGTTTTAAGTTATAATGCCAAGACTTTTTTGTGGTATTAGTTTTAAGTCATGATGCTAGGACTTTTCTGTGGTATCAGTTTTAAGTCATGATGCTAGGACTTTTCTATGGTATCAGTTTTAAGTCATGATGCTAGGACTTTCTGTGCTTACCTTGCTTGTGTAAGGTGTGATGATGCATGCATGATCATGCATGTGCCTGCAAGATCCTACAAAGATCAACTAGAAATAAAGCAACATCAAGCGACACCTATTGTAAATAGAGTAAAAATATGTGAATGAAAGAAAAGAAATGAAAACAGTGATAGTTTTAGGCTGTTCTGGGCCGTAAGCTAGTTTAAGGCCTCTTCAGGCCATGTGTTTTTGTAGTTTTATGTTTTAGGGGGCATGCAAGGCTTAGGATCCTCTGGGAGACTGTTGGCTTCACCACTCATTCAGGTGTGTTAGCCTTAGGCATTGTGTTGGTTACCGTAGGTGTACCACCAGGAAACTCTTCTTCCAAAACTTATGCCATGTCTATGTCATGGATAGTCGAAGAGGAGATGTTATCACCATGGATGATAACTTGACCACCTTTATATGGAAGGTGGATTTCCTAGTGGATGGGAGAGGATATGGCTCTTAGTTGGGCTAGCCAAGGCCTGCCTAGAATCATGTTCAAACCTAGCATCTCTTCTATGACAATGAAATTTGCACTAGTGGGGAATTGCTCTCCCGCCACAAAGGCTAAGTTGATTATACCTTTGATTGTGACATGTGACCTGTTGGAGGATTTTAGACACGTGGTTTTGGTTGGCCTGATTTCATCTACTAGGCCTAGATTATCGATGATGGAGTATAGGACTACGTTTGTTGCTGCACCATCATCAACATGTAATCTATGGATGGTGCACTACCCAACATGAATGCTAATGGATAGTGGAGCTGTAGTAACCTCCCCTCATGCGGGGTTGACTTTGACTGCATCATCATGAAAGATTAAGGTTGTTGAACCTAATTCTTATGGTGTAGGAGATGACATCATTGCATAGATGGATGCCTCATCTGTAGGGATGTCCATCATAACAGGAATGGAGACTAACGCCTAGGCGAATGCTTGGTAGTGAGTAGATGAGGTCATGACTAGGTTGTACAAGCTGAACATTGTCTTTTTTTGCTTAAGTGTTTGTTTTACTTGGTTTAGTGCAGCTATGAAGTCCTTGTCATTAGCCATTGTGTTGGCCTTGACTTCCTCCATGTAGTTTGAGAGAAAGATCTCTTGCAGAGGGGACCTAGGCTTGGTTTTCTTGGCTTGTTTGGGGGTAGTGGTCCTAGTGTTTGGTTGTTGCTTGCTAGTTGTGGACTTTGCTTCGACCATGGGGGTTGCAAGGTGCTCATTTGCCCTCTTGCATTGCCATTTGGTGGGCCTACTTGGGTTGCTAGTGGGGTTGATCCTTGAAGGAGGGGGGATTGAGATGTTGCCCACTATTGGGTTTCAGGTAGGTGAGGGGCCATCACATTGTGGCACCTTGATGACAAAGGGTTGTTTAGTAGTTTTCATTGCCGCATCAGTCCAGTTTAACATCTTAGTGGAAAAGTCATGCCGATTTAGCATCTTAGGGGATGATTCATGCAAATTTAATGTCTTAGCAGATGATCGCTATAGAGCCTTGATCACAAAGGGTGTTGTGGGTTCCTAGGGTGGCACCTTGATAACAAAGGGGGACCTCTTGTTTGTGGAGGCTGAGGGAATCCTTGCCTTGCTGGGAGGCACACGGATCACAAAAGGTTGTTGCATAGGTTTTGGCTTGCCACCTATGTGAATTGAGTTTATAACATAGGAGTCATCTTCTGTGTTGGGTTGACTTGCCATGTCAATCGTTAGTTGGCCTTGTTCTATCATTTTCCTACAGGTCATCTTGCAAAGAATGACAATCATCTGTACTGTGACTAGCCATTTGATGGTAATGGTAGTATTGGTTGAGTTTACAATGTTGTGGCACCGAGAGCTCATTTGGTACTGCTAAGGTGGGGTTCCTTAGTAGTTCGCAATACCTATCATGTTTTTGGCTGGTAATCTCCGATACGTGTTTGTGTTGGATTTTCCCAGCTTTCAAGAGTTGCTCCAATAGTTGGGAGGGTTGCATTGGTAATGGTGTGTACTTTGAGTAGTCCTTGCACTGAAGTTGGGCTTTGGAGTGGCCCCTACTGATGTAGGTGAGTTGGCGCCAAACTTGGAAGCTTTGTCAACTGAGGCTTTGGGTTGCTTAGCTGTTCGGCCCTAGTTGGTTGCTTTTGTGGTTCCAGCCACCATTGCCACTGTTGTGTTTCGCTTGTGAATGTGTTGGTTTCTGTAGGCCACATAAGCTGGGTCATTGCTTGATTATGCCGCATCTTCTATGTTTTTGATTTGTGCGAATGCTTGGCTCAAAGTATGAGTGCTTAAATAATAGAGTTTCAATTTGATAAAGTCATTTATAGCAGCTTTAAAAATGGTGAGCAACTATGTCTCAGGGATGGGCTCATGAAGTTCATTCAAGGCTGCACTCCACCTTTGGATAAATTTCTATGTTGGCTCTAATGGTGCATGTTTAATCTAAATCAAGCTATCCAACGTGGCTTCAGGCTTTAGATTGTATTTAAAACGGGTGACAAACTAGTGTAACAAATCTTGCAGAGAGAATATAGAGTTACGGGGTAAGGCTCGATACCAGTCTAAGGCTTTTCCTATTAAGGACATAGTAAATACACATAGAATTGCATGAGGCCAGGCCTAAAGCAATAGACATTTTGTTCAAAATATTACTAGGTGGGAATTTGGGTCTCCCTCTCCATTGTATTTAGTTAGCTGGGGAAATGAGATTTCCTTTGGCAAGGTTAATGTGGAACTGAGGGATGGATTGGGTCATCTTGGTAGAAGTCCAACACCTTGATTTCCTCAGTGTTTTTAGTTTTAAGATGCGTTACCTCTTTAGCTAACATGTGCATCATTTGCTTCATGTCTGCACACTCTTGGACGGTAGGCAAACCAATGGGTTGAATGGATTGCGATTGATAGTAATTCGATTGTTGCATGGTTTGCAGAAAGGGATACTATTGGATTGTCGGTTGTTGTGGCGGAGCAACATTCAGAGATGGGATTACAAGGTGTGGTATGTTGTAGAGAGTAGGTTGGTGTTATTGAAGATTTGGTGAAGCCCACTATCCAACCATAGGTTGTGGGGTGACACCCTAAACGTGTTTTGCTGAAGTAGTCAGAGGTGCCCCATGGGTTCATACTTGAGGTATGTAATGGATGGATGTGGAAGAAAATTCATCTTCATCATCTTCACTCTGAGGTTCTGTCAAAGGTGGCTATGAGGCTTAACTCTTTGCCATGAGAAGCTGAGATATGAGTCGATGATGGGGCTCAGAAAGAGGGATTATGTCAAATGCTGAGGGAATGAACTCATGACCTCCCTTGTAAATGAGCTCATAGTTTCATTTTTCCTCTCTTTCCATGCAATCGATAGGAAAGTTGGCTTGGATTTTCACACAAATGAAGTTATACTATTTAGGTGTGAGGATTGCACAAGTAGGGTTGATCTAGGAAGATTTCATGACAATGTGTACAAGCTGATGGTGTGTAGCGTGACTAACCTGTAGCATGTGTAGCATGACTAACCTGCAGCATCACTAGCCTGCAGCGTGACTAACCTACAGCGTATGCAGCATGACTAGCCTGCAGCGTGTGCAGCGTGACTAGCCTGCAGTGTGTGCAGCAGCGTGACTAGCCTACAACATGTGTAATGTGAAATGTAACTAACTCATAGCATGTGTGTCAGTGTGAGTAACCTCAGCATGAGTGGCTGGGCCAGCATGTGTGACCTCAACGTGAATGTCTGGGGCAATGTAAGCTAGCTGAGCATGTGCAAGCTGATTCAAGTTTCAGCATTTGGCAGCGTTAGTAAGTCAAGTTGGACGACAAGTTGGGTTGTAGTTTCAGTACTCAGTTTTATGCAACATTTTAAACCATAGCATGACTAACATTTCGATAAGATGATAAACAAGGTAGGCCCTCCTTCTAGCACCAATTTACTGTACTGACCTAAATCATCGGTGTAAGGCTGGAAGGGAAACAGATACCGAAAGATCATCGGACAAGCACAGCTGACCCTGCCATCGCTTGAGGGTAAGCTGGAAAAGGAACGAAGGTAGAGTAACTTGGATCGTCTACATGAAAATCAACCAAGGACTTCCTTGAGCATAAACTATGGCTTGCATTGGGGTTATCAAAACTGATGTTTTAAAATGCAAATAATGTGCATAAAATGTAAACGGAAAATGTATGTAGAAACTATATTGTGAATAAAATGTAAACCAAACGTAAATTGAATGTAAAGCATAGAGTAAATAGAATAAATGGTTGGCAAAGCGAATTGTATTGTATTTCTTAGAAAAGATGTGCATGGGTCAAAGCGTAGCTACACGTGCAGATGGCAAGTCAAGTGCCAAGTCCCGGGGTGATGTGATGTGATGTGTTTCAAAAGTGCTTGGATGCTAGGAGTCAAGTGTGCTGAGCACCCAAGGATTGCTAGTTTGAGTTTCCTAAGCTATCAACCTTCAAAATTTCCAACCCCGTATTTGTGAATTGATAGGGTATTTATAGGGTTGGGTTAGGNGCACATGCAATTTGGAGTGTAACAGCTTGTCAAGGTCACAAATGATGAAAATTTACAATGAAATGTCAATGTACAACAAGAGAAATTGACTTTAGCTCACTTGAAACTTCTGGATTTTTGACTTGACTACTGCGATTCGAGTGGTTCCGTGGCTATTTGAAGTGTTTTTTCTTAACAAGAACTTCCAGCATCAGTTGATTTTATCTCAGCATGACTTGAGCATGTGCATGTGACACTCACGCTACACTCATGCTGCAGTGCAACCTCAGTGTGAGTGAACAAAAACTTGCAATTTTTCACCAAATTTTAAAATTTGGAAGCCTGATTCTTGAAGTGCAAGGATTGCCTGACTGTGATTGATGAATTGAGCCTAAAAGTGCCTTGTTTCGAGCTATTTATGGTAGGTCACGCTGGAGTCACGTTGCAACGTGACCATAGCATGACATGCAATGTGACATGACTCGAAAATGATGTATTTTTTTTTAAATTGTGATTTTGAAGCTTGATTCTTGAGTGCAACTGCTGTCTGGCTATAGTTGATCTTGAGAGTGATCTGAAATTTGGAATTTGAGCCTAGATGTGAATTGTTTGGAACCACTTTGAGTAGGTCATGTTGCAGTCATGCTACAACGTGACATGCAGCGTGACCTGTGAAATATTTTCAAAAACTTGCAATTTTTGAGCTAAAATTTGGCATTCTGGAAGTTGAGACTGGAAGCTGTCAAGGATGTGCTCTGAGGATGACTTGCATGTTGTAGATCAGATCGTTTTGGCTTAATTTTGAGACTCCAAGAGATTGTCACACCATGGGCAAGCTTCCAACCTAACGGGATGAGCAAACTAGCTTGATTTAGCTGAGCATGGTTTCCATGCCTTAGCCAAATTTTTCCTCCCAAAAACTCGAAATGACTTGAGTCATTCTTGTTTCAAAGTGTTAGGCTAAAATTAGTGGTGTTTCAGTAATATGCTTATTGATCCATTCATTGGGCATGTTGAGTCTATCATTCTTCAGTTGTTAATTAGTCAATAATCTCATACCTTCCCAATATTCAGTCGTGGTGGTATGATGAGAGTGGTTACTCTAATAATTAGAGTGGTTATTATTAGGGTGGTTACTCTAATTATTAGAGTGGTTATTCTTAGAGAGGTTACTCTAATTATTAGAGTGGTTATTATTAGAGTGGCAGTTTCTCTAAAATTAGAGGGGCAGTTTCTCTAAAATTAGAGTGGCAGTTTCTCTCTAAAATTAGAGGGGCAATTTCTCTAATATTAGAATGGCAGTTTTTGCAATTATTAGAGTAGTTTCTCCCAAGCCTATAAATACAGTGCCCAAGCACATAATAGGGGGAAGTCAAGAAGAATAATAAAGAAGAAGAATTCAAAAGAGGAAGTCTTTTAGGAGTCAAGTAGTAAAACTCTAGCCAAGTGCCCACAGTAGGAGGTCTAAGTGTGGATAGATCTTTATTCGAGCATTGTGTACCTGAGCACACCTTGTGTATGGCAATAAAGACGAGCTCTTGGATTCATCCTTGCAGCACTTGAAATTTGTTTTCTTACTCATTTCCTTAATTTTATTTTCTTCTGCATTTATTTTATTTTATTATTTTATTTTATTTTATGCACTTTACATTTCTATTATTAGCACACAGTATGATCACTTCGAGCATGCATGTAACACTTGGTAACCCAGTAACGATTAGCGTTTGGTAATCCCAGTAGTGTTGTGTTGGTTTAGGATGTGTATGAAAAGTGAGAATGGATACTGGTGTTAAGATTAGTTTAAAGCCTAGTTAATCAGTAGTTAAGTTAAATTAGTCACTTTGTTATCTCTATCTCCCTTATTAACAACAGGACATAAAAACATAAAAGCTATAAAAATCATATGCCTCAAGCTTACTTAACCATACAATCATGACATATAAGTAAGTCTGGGAAGACAACGATCAACCAACCCATCCTTGTTCCACAAAGGCGCATAGGCACTTAGTCCTTGGAATTCAACCAGATCGTGCGTGAAACGCTTGTATTCGTATGGTTGAGCGTAGGGGTACCTCGTCACTCATCACCTATGAGGTGGAATAAGGGATCAAGGATGAGTGATGAGGAGTTGTATTATCATGTTCTCTCTCTAATGTGTATGCTTGATTGAAGATATAATAGAACTAATTTAGATTGATGATATGTAATCAGAGGAAATTGAATTAGATTTCTACATTAATCTAGATATAAAGGAATTTCTCCATGTGTCAAGAGAACAATGCAAAAGGGATATAACATATTAATAGGAAGAGAGGAGAATTAGAAAATAACTCTAAGGAGCTAAGAGCTATATAGAGTTTTTTTATTGTTGCTAGAAAAGTAGTTTTTTGCAAAAATGTTGAGTCTTTGGAAAGTTTTCCAAATGCCAATGTTCCAATTACTAATTACTAATAATCAACCAATCAACCCCTTTTTTTAGGGATCTTCCCCTATTTATAGACCATATATGCTTCATTAATTAGGAAGAAATGATGCATTAGATTCTACAAAATCTTCGAGAATGTTTTAGATACGAGAAATAATGTGTAGTTGTAGTAGATGTTAAAAATATGGCTAATGTAGAAAATAATGTTGGATGTCAAAAGTAGTATTAACACTAGACATTAGAGAGCAAAATGATACTATATGTATGTTAAAGAGGCTAAAGTTAGAATTGATTTAGAAGATAATGTTGGACATCAAAACTAAAGGTTGAGAATAAACATCCTAAAATGATATTGAAAATGATGTATGACATCAAATGTTGAAGAAGAACAAAAAACAATATGATTAATGGTGCAAAACATCAAATCTAGACTACTAAAGATGGCTTTGAGCTAAGAAGCCATAGAGTAAACCCAAAACTATAACTTATACAAAAAAAACTAATGTGGATACAACATTATTCCCTCTTAACAAATACTACTGAAAAGATGACGTAGAATCTATCAAGAAAGGATACAAGCTAATATGTACTTGTAAAAGGATTTAAACAAAGCATGATAATATGGAAGAAAGTCTAGAACATCATTGATATACCTAGGATGGAGTACTGCATCATAGAAATGGGGCATGCCTAAATCCTAGAAAGCATACATAAATGCTAGTGAAGCACTCCCTAATCCACTCAATTCTCTAAATTGCATCCTCATTGAAGTAAAGTAGAGATGCTCATTTGGCCTTACTAATGCAGAGCATAAAAAGAGAAAGAGATAAAGAAAGATAGCGAGATAGTTAGAAGCAAATGCAAAATGCAATAAAATAAAGGGAAAATCATGCTAGGAACATTACCAATACAACAATGATGGGGTGCTATGTTATAGAAGTGGGATAAAGCTAGATCCCTAAAATTGACTCTTCCTTACCTTACTCATATAAAGATTCACACTCCCTATATCACTCTACACTTCCTCACTATATTGTGCTAGAGACTCTTATTTACTCTCACAAATGTTAAATATAGAAAGAAATGGAAATAGACTCACAAATGCTAAATATAGAGAGGAATAGAAATAGATGAGGTGAGGAGATGAGAGGAAGAAGAAAGAAATATAGTATAGAAGAGTAGAAATTATAGTATGCAAAGACAAAAAGAAAAAAATAAAAATATGAAAAGAGTATATCACCCATACGCTGATTATTAGAATGATGTCATGCCATAGAAGTGAGGCATGGTTAAATCCTACATACTGTATGGATGAAAAGGATGCCATATACATACTATTGAAATAATCTCTTCTTGTTTCATTTAATAATACACTCAGTCATATCCTCACATGAAGCAATGAGATATTTAGTCATTCAAAAATCTCACAAATTATGTTGAGAATATAGACTAGAATGGGATAGGTAGCATAGGGAAATATGTAAAAAATGGCTAGATAAATAGTAGAATATAAGATATAGAGAGGAATTATTAAGAAAAATAGTAAAAAATAAAATAGGATTTAGAACAAAATTGTTATCTTGATACAGTACATATCTCATTGTAGAATAAAAAGGCTAATGAAAAGCAAACTACCACTAGGAGAACACATGCTTAGTCTCAAACAGTCAACAAGTTCAATGTTGCAAATTAGCTACATGTAGTAGCACTTTAGGAAGCTTCTATTGATGGGATCTAGAAATTAATGTCCTTCTAGATTAGATAGAATATATGTGTTATATTGTAAAGATTGAACCACTAGAAAAGAATCCTACCAATTAGGGGAGAACTTTGTATCTCTAGAGTTTGAAAATCAAGGAAGAACTAGATTACCTTCACAAATCATTTTGACTCTAACATGTCTAGAGTGGTGATGTTGAATATCTATTTGATATTCATGTAGATATTGAAGAGCAACTTAGCATTATTCTTCAAGGATATCCAACTCAATGTATCACAAGTTGTTGTTGTCGTAATTTGAACAACAATCATGAAGAGCAACACAGAGAGATGGAATATGGAGCTCAACTGGTAATATTGCCTTAGAACCATAGGTTAGAAAATATGGAGTATGACTATTGGCTGTACAAAAAAAAGTATGATAGACCCAAAGGACATGGGATAGTTATATGTGCTAGTTACATTGGGTTTTATTGACCATAGTATGAAAGAAATGAATAAGAGTTGTATTAGTGGATTCAACTTTAGCATTAGACTAGGGGTAATAGAATGATGAAAATGATTGGATAATGTGATACATGGATCAAAAATTATCTATCTTCTTACTTTTGAACTATGATCCATTGTAAATTACAATTTTGATAAGTCTTCAATGGTTGGCTACATCAATGAGGCCTCGTTAACATAGTCATCTTGCCCTACATTGACGAGGCCCCATCAACGTATTGTTTATTCATCATCTATAAATACATGCCTACTAGCCACATTTATGTCAATCTAGATTTTAGTAGCAGTGAAGCTCTTGCATTTTTTCCATTTGAAATTTAGGATTTTTTCCCTTGAGTTCCCACAACAAGAGTCATTGAGTGTATGGATCTTTATTCAAGCATTGTTGTACTTAAGCACAACAGTGTGTGTGGCAATAACAATGAGCTTTCTGATAAACCTTGCAACACTTTGGATAGATTAGATATTTTATTTATGCATTTACTATTTTCAATTATTTATTAAATGTTTTCAATTAATTATCAATTATTTTCCAGTTACTATGTTAGATAATCAATTAAGCCAAATAGATTACACACATAAGTATGACCACTTTGAGTGTAACACGTATTCGCTTGGTAATCCCAGTGGCATTATGATTGGTATGCCTAGTAGCATAGTGCTTGGTTTCCCAACAGTGGATACATGGGTTTAGGACATGTATGAAAAGTGGGAATGGATACTTATGTTAGGATTAGTTAAATGATTAGTTAATTAGTTAATTAAATCTCTTTTTATCTACATTTCAAGCACTTGACTATAAAACATAAAAATGATAAAAATCAAATGCCTCAGTTACACTTAACCATACCAACAAATGTCACAAGTGTAATTGGAAAGACAACAATTGACCTTAAGGCTATTTTCACCTTTGATGAGTGGCAAGGTACCCCTACACTCCACCATATGAATATGAGCATTTCACGCATGATCTAGTCGAACTCTGTAGACGAGCTAGTTGTGGTATCTAGATAGTTACTCATTGATCATAGTTCGTTGTCTTCCCACCTAGACTAGCACTTGCTTTGTCATGTATGGTTTAGTCTAGAGTGAGGTGTATGATATGATTTCTATCCTAGTGCTACTCCTAGAGGTGATGGAAAATAACCTTAATTAAGCTAGGAGAAAAAAGGGAAAGAGAGAGTCTAAGCTAGCCTAACTGTGATAAGCATCTATTCCTTAATCATCCATACACATCTTGGATCTTATGCACGACTACCACTAGGATTACCAAATGTAGATCCTAGGTACGCTACTGGGTTGCCAAGTAGCCACACTTAAATTCTCATGATTAATTCATACTCATTCCATGTTTAAAGAGTTTAGGGTGAAGAAATATTAACTACGAAAATAATAAATAACAATAACAATTAAATAATTAAACTTAGTGAATGCTGCAATGATGAAATAATCTCGATCCTTATTTCTGGTCATGTGTGTGTCCAAGTACGTCACACTTAAATAAAGGTGTCATACAATTACAATCATCACACTACGGGCATGCACTGGGAGAATAGTCTAACTCCTACAAAAACAAACTACAAGAGCTTCACTAAAACTACCAAAAAGATGCCAAATGTAGCAGGTGCATGCATATTTATAGCAAAAAATGAACTCTACATTGACAAGGCCATGTCAACACATGGAAAGATGCATCGACGAGGTCACGTTGATGCAGCCACATTGATGGGGCTTCATCAACGTGGCCTAGTTGACACTATCCCTGATATCGTGTACTCAATATCAAGGGTCTGATATCGGGACTCATCTAATAACTAGGGTCCAATAATAGGGGTTCGATATCAGCACTTGCAAAACCACAATTCATCATACCATGATGACTAAATAACAACTCATCTTCAAGTCAAAGAAAGTGAGGAACAAGCTCAATTGATTACATAGTGGATAGGGATGGGATTATTGACTGACTAGAAATATATTCATGCTGTAGTGGAGAATTGAATATGACAAAATTGAGACACAAACACAAAATTACAAAATTTATAGGAACTCATGTGGTTCTTGGTGATGGTGGTTCCTCCATGGGTCTCTTCCTTTGTCCTGTCCTTCAGGCTTCTAAGATTGATACCATTGAAGAAGCACCTAATGTTTCTTCTCATCTATCTAAGAATTATGAGTCATCCATGTTGATGTTCTAGTGTTTGATTGAGTCAGCACTTCCCATGGACATAACAATTGCTGGAACACTTGCTTGGCCTTGACATGCCATGTCGCAAATAGCTGCTATTCCTCTTCATAGGCTCAAGCCCTGACCTCTCCACCTTTTTCTTAGCTAGATTGTGCAGTGATAGGAGTTCCTTGATGGATGTTGAATAATTTTGCTTCTTGCTCCACATGTTCTACATGAGGCCCTTGGCTTCCGCCTCCTCCTAGACATTTAGTTGCACCTTGAGAAGGTCCTCCTTGTTGTCCTCTTTTAAGAGCCATCTATAATCACACAAAGATCAATTTTTAGTAAGGTTATTGAAAGAAGTTCAATTATTTCATACCTTACTTATTGCCTTTAGTAAATGTTGAATTCTTTACTTAGTATGATTTTAGAGTTAGAAACTTTTTTTCAAGGAAGTTGCCCTAAAGGTTTAATGTCGAACCTAGTTTGTTTAGGTGACACATAAAAGGACATGTAATGGTTTTGAGGAATGTTAGATAAAATGAGGAAAAAGAAAAGAATAGATTTGGCAATGAAGTACTCAAAGGGTATAAAATGATGTGGTGATGTGTAGAAAGTACAAATTACAAAATTCATGCAAGTGGGTCCTTCCCAAAGCAGGTTCCAACTTATAATGCCCTTGTGTAACCAAACCTTAAAATGTTTGTAGGCACTAGAAGGGTTAAATGTAATCTACACCGATGCAACAAAACACACACATGTTGATACCACCATAATGAGGTATGAATTACTATGCGACACAAGACACAAGTCAAAAATTCTTGGATAGCGAGATGAGATGAATCATAGAAAGGATTGCAAAGATCGGATAATGAGGCAACTAACCTAGGGCACAATGAATCTTGAGTGTAGGGCATGATTAATGTGTCATTAGCCTGTCACTCCAAAATCAAGACCAAGTCCATTCCTTTGATTAGTGACATCGCATTGTTTCATCCCATGATGGAAAACCATAAGAGTACCATGACAATAAGGTGTGCAATCACTTGGTTTTTTGTTCAAGGGATGAGTGATTTTAGAATTTCTTTATGACACTACTGTCTTGATCTTTCCCCTTTTTTTTCTTTCTTGTTGTTATTTTTTTTTGAATGCTTAATCCAGAGAAGCTGCCTATGTTCAGGCATGGGTGCATGTCTTTTCAGTGGGATCCCCTAGAATAGCATTGGGGGGGTTTTTTTTGAGTGCCTTTATTACTCTTACTCCCATTTTTTGTTAGATCTACAAGGATCTTGGTACAACTAGGCTACATGATAGCTCCTACAAGTGTCACCAAAGAAAATCCATAAGTCCCCTTGATGTCACACCCTCACCATTTCCTCTTAGTCCATCATTTTTCGCTCTGGGCATAATGAGCACAAAATTACTTTAAGTTTTATTAATGTTAAGAATATCATTGTACCCAGAGTACAACCTCTTATTAATAGAATGGGTGGGTGGATGTGATGGGCTCGCTATCTAAGTAATTAGTCATCTGAGACTTGATAGCAAGAACAACACCTCAACAAACGAGTCACATGAGTGCTTTATTCATCGATGAGATTACTCATAAAAAGATAAAAAGATAAAACAATAAATAAAAATATGAAAAACTGGAAAACAAAAAATTGTAAAATTAAAGAAAAGAAAAAATATTTATTAATTCTACTTATTAGAATAGGGGATATCCCCCATAACTAAACTTTTGATCATGGCAAGAATTAATAAATGGAAGGTTTCGATCTAAGCATTTTGGAAATATTGGGACCCAATCATATCTAAACCACTAGGTGTCTTTTGATGTGGTGGTTGGAATGTACCCAAATTTAGGTTCACACACTTGATTGTAGTAGACATAGTGGGGAATATTATAAGATGTGATCATGTGATAAGGAGCTAACCCACTATGGCACCCATGATCGTAAGATGGTATGCAAGGATCAATATGTTCCCCTACATGGTTATGTTCATTGTGATGCATGGTAGTTGGAGTGTTGATTGGTGGCCCAAATAACATAATAGGAGGCGTCATGTTCGAGGGGAAGGATGCATCATAGTGTTGGGCTTGTGCTAAGTTGGTGGATGTAGTGGGTTTAGCATCGTGTTGCTTCTTTCTACAGCCATGCCTAAAGAAAGGTTGCTTTTGAGTACTTCCACTACTATTGATATTAGTAGCACAAGTAGCATTCATAGGTTGGTGCTGTGGTGTAGAACCTTTTGGTATAATTGGTGGCAATGTAGAAGGAGGTGAAGGATGAGAATATTGTTGTTGAGGAAAAGTATAAGGTACATGAGATGGTGACCTTATCAGAGAGGGTGTGAGTGGATAGTATTTTAGAGAATGATAACAATGAGGTGAATTAGAGGATGATGATCCAGTTGGAGAAACAGGGTGTTGAACATAGTAAGCACTTGGCGTTGGGACATACAAAGGATATGCTCAGGTTGGTGATGGCCTCCCCCATGACTGGGGCTTTTGCCACTTTGGTTGAACCTAATATTTCTACATGAAATTTGGATGTAACATTCCTCCCCAATGCTCATGTATATGTGAAAAAACTAAACATTGGCCTTTGGGATGATCGTACAGATAGATGTTGTATTGATATGTGAAATTGGTAGTTGAGTTCTTATTCTTATTATCTTCTACCCTCTGTTCTAATTGTTACGTGATGTCGTATCATGTTTCTCGATTTGGGATAGTTTTACCTCTACCATTGTTAGCATATTCTCCATATTCTCCATGCATGCATTCCATCATCTTATTCATCTTTGCCTCATTTTCATCTAGTGATTGTTGCATTGGCAAAGGTAGAAACGGTTGCACTTCCTCAAGGTGATTTGATTTATTCTCTTTATGATTATGGACCTTTGCTAATTCGAGACTTTGATCCTATTGAGAGCTCTCAAAATTCTCCCATTTAGCCATTTCTCCTCCTTCTTTTCCCACCTTCTTAATAAGCTCTTGTAATTGGTGGGCTCGTAGCTTGTAGAGTTGACCTTGGGCATATATCCCTAAAGTCTCCCTTATTTCATTACGGAGCCCATCTATGATGTGTTACATTAGCCTTTCCTCAAAGAACCCATGGCTTGGGTAGTTGTTTAACAATGCATAATATCTTTCTAAGGCCATGTCCAAGGGTTCATGTTGTGCTTGTTTCCACTCTTGGATTTGTCTCCTCAAGGCTGACACTCTTGCATAAGTTTGATATCTTTCATTGAAGAGTTCTAACATTATTGACCAATATCAAATTGATTTCAATTTTAAAGACCTATACCATACTTTTACTTGGCAAACGAGTGTCATAGAAAAGAGCTTAAGTTTTTGCCACCCATTATCAATATTGTTCCATGTACAAGCATTGTAGAAGGCTTGTAAATGTTGTTATAGATCTAAATCATGGCCTCCTAAAAACCTGGGAAAGTTTAAATCAAGCCTAGGTAGATAGCTTTCTTTGCAATGCCTGCAGGATATTCAAACAACCTCTTGTATAGGCATTAGGCTCTTAGTGGCCAGTAGGGGTTCATCATCACTAAGTAGGTTTTGAGTTTGTGAGTTAGGACAATGTTGTCCCTATTCATGCTGGCGTTCTTGATTTTCTTTGTAAGCTCGATTTTTAGTTCTATGCTGATCCCTTGAAAGATAGTCATCCGTGTCACAATCTGATGTTGAAGGAGTAGAGGAAGAGAATGAACTGTAAAACTCATTATGATTTTTGTAAGTCTTCTAATCATCCCTAAGTAAGTTCTTATTAGTTATTGAGAAGGTCCTAGGCCTTACGGGCCCCCTCGTTCTATGGGATGTCCCATCCTCACTAGAAGTGCTAGAGTTGGATCACAAGGATCCTTAAGTACCATTGGGGTGCTCATGATCATGGGAGACCCCTGCATAGGATTGAGTACTCCTAACTCCATCTTCATCATCATATATTTCATTGGTTCTCCAATGAATTGCCTCACTAGTTATGGCATGGTCATAGTCTTGTGAGAGAAACATTGTTGTGAATCGTGTGTGACTTAGTTAAAATTAATTTCTTTTATAAAAGATATATTGTGAATACTTTGTTATAGTGATCTTGTATGATATAACTAATCTAGATAACTAGCACTGTCTTGGCAATGGTGCCAATGATGAGTGGCAAGGTACCCCTACACTTCACCATACGAATATGATCATTTCACACACAATCTAGTCAAACTCCAAAGATGCGCTAGTTGTGGTATCTAGATAGTTACTCATTGATTGTAGTTCACTGTCTTCCCACCTAGACTAGTACTTGCTCTATCACATATGGTTTAGTCCAGAGTGAGGTGTATGATATGATTTCTATCCTAGTGTTACTCCTAGAGGCGATGGAAAATAACCTTAATTAAGCTAGGAGGAAAAAGGAAGAGAGAGAGTCTAAGCTAGCCTAAGTGTAATGAGCATCCATTCCTTAATCATCTGTACACATCTTGGACCTCATGCATGATGACCACTAGGATTACCAAGTGTAGATCCTAGGTATGCTACTGGGTTACCAAGTAGTCACACTTAAATGCTCATGATTAAGTTGTACTCATTCTGCGATTAAGGAGTTTTGGGTGAAGAGATATTAACTAGAAAAATAATAAATAACAATAAAAATTAAATAATTAAACTAAGTGAATGTTGCAATGATGAAGTAATCTCGATCCTTATTTCCGATCATGTATGTGTCCAAGTATGTCACACTTGAATAAAGGTGTCATACAATTACAATCATCACACTGCAGGCATGCACTAGGAGAATAGTCTAACTCCTACAAAAACAAACTACAAAAGCTTCACTACAACTACCAAAAAGATGCCAAATGAGGCAGGTGCATGCATATTTATAGCAGAAAATGAATTCTGCATTGATGAGGCCATGTCAATGCATGGAAAGATGCATCGATGAGGTCACATTGACGGGGACGCATTGACGAGGCTTCATCAATGTGGCATAGTTGATGCTGTTCCCAATATCGTGTACCCAATATTGGGGGTCTAATATCAAGGGTCTGATATTGGGACTCATCCGATAATAGGGGTCTGATATCAGCACTTGGTTAACAAGGGTCTGATATTAGCACTTGGAAAATCACAATTCATCAACTTCCTAAAGGGCTAGTGCACTAGAAATGACGAAGTCCATGGAATTCGACTAAATCATGCATGAACACTTGTGATTCATATGGTTGGGCATAGGGGTAGCTCACTACTCATCATTGGCATCATTACTGTGGACTTTATTTGTGGAACGTGTGCTATTTATGTCTAAGTAAATATCGTTATATCATTGTATGAACCTAAAGGTCAATATCATTTCCACTATACATAAAAAATTATAAAAGCACACTAACAATTCCATTTTATTTTGCAAAATTTCTTCTTCTTCTTGTAAGCTCGAAGATACCAAACCACTAGTCCCACAAGAATGCAAGGTGGTATACACTCATCTAGATGATTTTGTGCCAAATTTCATCTTCATCCTATATCAGGATGAACAAATGCGATGGTGTGATATGGAGGGCAACGTTGTCTTGCCTCCTAATAGATTTGTGCCCAGAATGCTATTTAAAATCCTTAAGAAGTTGGCCATTAACAAGTTTCAAAAGGATGATAAACATAGGAGCCTTCTATGGCAAAGGACCCACTTATGAATCCTTAGTAGCATGACATTGTAAGAAAGTAAGCTCAAGCATAACTCCTAGAATGGTAGTGATTGATTAATATAAGTCATTCAGTTGGTCTTCTGTGTATGTGGTAGCAAGACAATGGGCCTAATGATTTGACCAGGACTACCCTCTTCCACTTTCATTTTCTACCTACATGTTTGATTATCTTGATTTGCTTTTGTATTGGTATCATAATTTTTAGATGCTTTTTAATTTATTATCTCCCATGCTTAAATTTTTAGTTCTTGTGTCGATGTTCTCTAGTGCATGCTGCTAGTTAATGTCATCCAAGGCTGGTATCATGTAACTTAGTTGTGGGGGAGAAACACCATTGGGAATGTGCTTTCCAATCTCATCTTGTTATCATACCCATGTATGTGTTTTTTGTTAGGTTGTGAAGTTGTTCTTCATGCTTTCCTTGGGGATTATACTTATCATGGTTTTCATGCATGATTTTTTCAATGGTGGTTTATGGCTTAAGAATTTCACAAGATTTTTAGCATTATTGTAGTCTAGTATGCCTTGGTAGCTACACCCTTGAGCTTGTGAGGACAACATCATTAGTATCATTTAGAGAATACTTGCTCAATCCAAAACCTAAGAGCCTTTCATGAAAGACAAATTTGAAGGTCAAGTAGTCACGTCCCAAAACCATAAGCAAAACATGCATAATAATCAGTGATTAGAAAAATCTAAAAGAATATACCATAGATCATCCATCATACTAGAAGCATTCATGGTTCTAAAATTATGATAAGAAATCTTCTTAGCAATCATCATACCCTTGCCTCTCTCTTCTCAAAGTGGTAGCTTTGTATTGAGTTCCATGTCAAAGTATTTACACAATTGTATTCCTCTACATTGACCTTGCAATGTGTCTAGTCCTAGTCATTATGTCTTCAATGTCAAAGCTAGTTCCATAACTTTATCTAGTCATGAGAAAATAAGAAAGCATCCACTAGTAATTTATGTGTTAATTGTAATCCTTAGATTTGGTGAAGTATTTTTTTTCTTTATGTTTGTAATCTAGCATGTTTGGTTAAGGCTATTGGTCCTTCATTATGCATCCTTATCTTTCATGTTACACTTCTAGGTTTCATGCTAGATTCCAAGTCCTTTAGGATAATGCTAGCTTTATTCATGAAACACCACCAAATTCAGGCAACAACACTTCAATGAAAAATTTGTCTAAGTGTCAATACAAGACAAATTTTTTCTAACTATTTGCACATGATCCCACTGCTAGGGCTACACTCTAGAGTGTAGCTAGCATAGCATGCAACATAGATCTACAAAATTCTCTAAGTGTCAAACAACAATTACGGAAATTTTTCTAAGTGTCCTACTATGCTCACATTCCTCTTGCTACACTCTCTAGCGTAGCAACACTCCAGTGGCTAGTTTACAATACCCCTCCTACTATGATCCTAAGCATAGCTAGCATAGCAAGAGCAAGGAGTGTATTTTTTTGCTAGATTTGCTAAGTATCCATGCTACACCTTGTCCCACCCTACTACACTCATGAGTGTAGCAAGCATAACAACACTCAACTTCAATGTTTTGCAAAATTTTCCTAATTGTTGTGCTACGCTCCAAAGCGTAGCTAGTGTAGCAACACAAAACTGCCTCCAAAAGCTTCCAAAGCTCAGCACAGGCCTTCATTCTAGCTCTAGCACTTATCTGGCAAGCAAGATCAGCAACTTGTGCTCTTTTGTAACACCCCCCCTCCCCCCAATGTCCCAAAAATGTACCTACGCTCAATCCCACTTGAAAGAGGGAAGAACATAGCCTCGGAGCTTAGCCTCAAAATTGCACTATTTTGCACTATTTGTAGGTACATTGCGGTCTTGGTACATGCAGTCTTGGCAGCGTAGCCATGGTCTAGCAATCTCTTGGGGTCTAGTGAAGCATATCATAGTGTAGAAATAGTTGCTCTAGTAGGAGCATTGTAAAAGTTAGCATAGCCCCATCTACCCCTTTGCCACATGGCACTCAATCCACACTTCACACTAACCCCAAGCCTATAAATACCCCCACATTCCACACTTTAGGGGTTGGCATTTCATTCTAGTGGTGGACATTTAAAGCATTTGGCTAGCAAACCCAAGTAGCAATTGGCATTTCAAAGTACCACCTAGCAACCAAGGCACCTTGAGCACCCTACACACCAAAGTGTATCAACATCTTGGCAACACCTTTGCATCCCATTCAGCACTATAGCACATCACAGCCCACAAGACACCATAGCAACCAACCCAGCTAGCATGAACCTTGCAGCGGATGTCAGTCTTCACCCTAGGACATCCTAGAAACTATGGCTATGTTGCTACTACGCCTGTCTATACACTGCATACCTCCTCAATGCTTATTTGTAACTGCTATGCTCCTCGTCTAGGGTGGTGCCATTCTTTCTTTCTCTCAAGCTTCATTGCATTTTAAGCATTTTCTTTAACATTCAATACTGCATTTACACTTTTCACTACTTAACACATTTCTTGCACACTTGCACCACCATTCTCATGCTAGGAAAACCTTGCTACGCTCAAGCTTAGTCGGCCTTGATACTACTGAGAACATCATTAAAACACTTAGCATTACCTCACAATGCTAGCATTCACATTTTCTCTAATCACACCACCCCAGTTGCACCCAATACCCTAGTTGCAACTAGCAAAGTCCCTATTCGATTAACAAGACTATC
>MNCI01008581.1:1194923-1326725 GCA_015680685.1 Gnetum montanum
CCTCCCTCTAAACTGTCAAGGTGGTAGACTTCTACCAAGACAACCTCATAAATCCTATAGTCCCATCCTTAACTCTTCCAACTGAAGTCTTGCTGCCTCAACTTACCAAGTACAATGGTAAAGGGAACCCCAATGCACACTTGGTCACATTTCAATCTGAGTGCCTCCTCCTTCAAGCCTTGCCACATACCATCATGCATGTGTTCCCCATGTCACTCACTGGTAAGGCCTTAAACTATTATCGCATGCTACCCAAGGCCTCAATCTCTTCTTTGGAGGATCTCATAAGCCAATTTTTGACACACCTCAGGTACAACCTAAAGCCTAAAACAACCCTCAACCAACTCATGCAAGTCAAGCAAGGGCCCCTAAAGCTTGTGCCAAAATTCTTGTAATGCTAAAATGTCGCATTGAGAGAAATGTGTGAACCCCTAGCAAAGATGCACCTACTGGCCATCCTCAAGGATGCATTGAATGACTTCATCAAGTGCAAACTATATTACCTAGCCTTGAAGTCTCTCATCCAAGCCTTTGCCCAACCAAAAGGCATAGAGGAGGTAGTGCAAGCCAGTAATGACTCGGCCTACATAGCCTACAAAAACCAACATGCATGCAACCAAATACAACAATGGTAATACTAGCCACAAGGACAAAAGCATCCAATCGAGGCCCAACAGCTAAGCAACCCAAGGCCCTAGCTACCAACTCTAGCACCAAATAACCTACATTGGTAGGGGCTACCCCAAGGCCCAACATTGAGTGCAAGGATTGCTCAAAGTATACACCACTACAAATGGAACCCTTTGTGCTATTGGAGCAACTCCTAAAAGCCAAGTGAATCTAATACAAACACGTATCAAATATTTCCTGCCAAAAACATAACAGGTACTGTGAACTACTGAGGAACCCTGCCTCAGTAGTACCAAACGAGCCCCTAGTCCCATAACACTTCAAGCTAGACCAATACTATCATTACCACTAGATGACTGGTCATAGTATGAACAATAGCCATGCTTTGCAGGAGAACCTGCAAAGAATGATAGAACAGAGCCAACTAGTTCTCGACAAAGTGAGCCAATCTAATGTAGATGATACCCCCTACATCATAAACTCCATCAGCGTAGGTGGCAAGTCTAAACCTACGCAACAACCTTTTGTGATCTATGTGCCTCCCAGCAAGGCAAGAATTCCCTTGACTCCACAAACAAGAGGCCCCACCTTTGTTATCAAAGTGCCACCTCAAGCACCCACAACGCCTTGTGTGGTTAAGGCCCCACAGCAATCATCTACGAAGATGTTAAACTAGCAACTAAACCAACCGTCTACTAAGACATTAAACTAGCATGATGCAGCAACAACAACTACTAAGAAACCTCTTGCCATCAAGGTGCCACAATGAGTTAGCCCTGCAACAACTCCTACACCACTATTTTTCATAAGGGTGCCACAACATGATGGCCCCTCACCTGGCCAAAGGCCAACAATGGGCAATGTCTTGGTCTCTCCTCCTTCAAGGGCCAACCCCACTAGCAACCTGGGTAGGCCTACCAAATGGCAATGCAAGAGGAAAAATGAGCACCTTGCAACCCCCATGGCCACTACAAAGGCCATAACTAGCAAGCAACAACCAAACATTGGGGCCCTTGCCCCAAAGAAAGCCAAGAAACCCTAGCCCAAATCCCCTCCACAAGAGATCCATTTCTCAAGTTGCATGGAGGAAGTCAAGACCAACACAATAACTAACGACAAGGACTTTGTACCTGCACTAACCTAAGTGAAACAAATGCTTAAGCAAAAAAGCACAACATTAAGCTTGTACGACTTGGTCATAACCTCATCTACTCACCACCAAAAATTAGCATGGATGTTGGCCTCCATTCCTATTATGGCTACACATGCAACATCTCATCACACAAGCAAGGTAAGAACTCATCCACCATGATGCAAAAATTTGGCACAAATAGTCCACTATGACTATAAACTGGCACAACAAGTCTGCTATGACTATAAAGTGGCACATCTTGTCCTTGCATCATGATGTTAAATTGGCACAACATCAACCATCTACTACAATGTTAAACTAGCACACAACAATCTACTAGGACTACAAACTAGTACATCACGATTTGCCAAGATCTTGAACAAGATTCACAATCTGCTAGGACCTTAAACTAGCACAGCATGTAGTCTACCACAACGTTAAAGTGGGTTCACAGTTCATCATGCATAGCCCAACATACACAGTTTTGCAGATAAGCGAGTGTGAATACTTCTCATCCTCCATCATCTGCCCACATCTTGATGGGCTAGGCAATGTAGGACATTGTAGTTCTAGAGTAGAGTTTACATCTTCAAGAAAAAATCCCCTAGAACATTTGCAATGTTACCACCCTTGGCATTTTATTGTTCCTCCAAAGATGCCCTTAGGCATTTTGCTAACCTTCTGGAGCTACCAACACCATTGTCATCATCATTGGTTGGAGCTCTTACCATTAGCACCACCCACTAGTGTCTCAGCAATACTGTGGCCCAGCCATAGCACTATCATCCTCTAGCCCTCACCATTTCCTAGGCTTGGAAGTGCATCTAGTAGTATGGCTCCTTGCCATCCTACTAGATTTCCAAGTTCCTGTTCTTAATGTGGAATCTTGAGCACTTACACCACCATCTCCCTTAGCCACCTTGCTAGCCTCCTTGGGGTGCCCACTTCTGGTGTGGCTGCTAGAGCTTTTGCAGCTTTCTAGCTCTAGCATTTGCATTGGCCTTCCTTCTTTGGCACTACAAGCTCTTACAACTAGTCTAGCACTCGTGGCACTTGCAGTGCCCTCGTAACCAACAATCTGCTCTTATCTCTCATGTTGTGTGGTTGTTTTCTTGTTTCCTCTACATTGTGTTTGCAAGATGAAACCTCAAAGGCAGTTTTCCAAAGGCATGTTTCATTGTAGTAGTAGGGCACCACATTGCTTTAATGTGCTTGGTTGGACTCACCAAGCCACTTAAGAGTGCACATTCCTATTATCCTACTATAGGCTACTTTCATTTACCCCTTTATCCTACATTTTCTTACCTTCCTTACAAGCATCAACAATGCACATGGCACCCTTCTTTTAGTTAACCTTAGAATCCATGGTGGATGTAATGCTACTCGTCCCATGGGAAGCCTCTATGGGCTTGTCAAAGCCCAAGCAGATGTAACACAACTTATCCCAGGGAGGAAACACCTATCTTACAGATATGCCGTGGTTACCTCTAAGCAAAGCCCATCGGGTTGCATGCAATCCACTCGATGATGATCATCTTGTAGCTAGCATAGCATTTTGAAAAAAAGGAAAGGGTAAAACACATCGCCACGTAAAATCTAGCAAAGCTACAATTTTGCAATTGGTCCCACCTTGAATTCGCAACGGCCTTCTCATAAGCACTCTAATGAGAGGCCAACATGTTAAGGGTAAGCCAGTCTAGTGCTATGGGCGAAGGCTCTCTCACAAGAACTTCGACGACAGGCCATCATTTGACAAAAAGACACCCTACGTGCCATGATCATAGTTAGTTATGCTAGCTCCACATCTAATAGCATGATGCATTATTTACATCTCATTCCTCCCTTGTTATCCCCTAACAAATTCCCTACATCCATTACCTATAGCATGCCATGACCTTTAGCACTCTTAAGCTCGATGAAGCACCATCTGATCAAATACCGATGAGTGATGTTGATGTCATGCCTGTTGTGGTGTTTTGAGTTCTTTGTCAATGTCTTTTAGGCCACTCCTCCAAATGTCAACAAACAAGGACAATGAAACACCACCAAATTTAGGCAATAGCACTTCAATAGAAAATTTGTCTAAGTGTCAACACAAGGCAAATTTTTCTAAGTGTTTGGCCCATGATCCCACTATTGGAGCCACACTCTAAAGCATAGCTAGCGTAGCATGCAACACAGAACTAGATCTACAAAATTCTCTAAGTGTAAAACAACAACTACAAATTTTTTTCTAAGTGTCCTACTACGCTCACATTCCTCTTGCTACACTCTCTAGTGTAGCAAGCATAGCAGCACTTCAGTGGCCAATTTGCACTAGTGTTGAGCCATAAGTTGTCAAGCTAGCTCAGCATGGAAGAAGCATTTGGCAAATCTAGCTCCTGAAGCTACCCCTCTTACTACACTCCCGATTGTAGCAAGAGCAGGGACTACAATGTTTTGCCAAATTTGCTAAGTGTCCATGTTATGCCCTATCCCATCCTACTATGCTCACGACCATAGCAAGCATAGCAGCACTGGACTTTATTTTTTTGCAAAATTTTCCTAATTTTTGTGCTACACTCTGGAGCGTAGCTAGCATAGCAACATCAAACTGCTTCCAAAGGCTTGCAGAGCTTAGCATAAGCCTTCATCCCACCTCCATCACTCCTCCAACAAGCAAGATCAGCAACTTGCACTCTTTTTGTATCCCCCTATGTCCCAAAATTGTACCTACACTTGATCCCACTTGAAAGAGGGGAGAACATAGTCCTACAGCGTAGCCTCCAAATTGCATTGTTTTCAAGTACATTGTGGTCTTGGTACATGTAGTCTTGGTAGCATAGCCATGATCTGGTAGTCTCTCAAGGTCCAATGAAACATACTAAAGCATAGCATTGGTTTCTCCAATAGGAACGTAGCAAAAGTTAGTGTAGCCCTACCTACCCCTTTGTTACATGGTAATCAATTCACACCTCACGCTAACCCAGGCCTATAAATATCCCTACATTCCACACTCTAGGGGTTGGCAATTCATTCTAGTGGTGGGCATTTGAAGCACTTGGCTAGTAAACCCAAGTAGTAGTTAGCATTTCAGAGTACCAGTTGACACCCAAGGCACCTTGAGCACCCCGCATACTAGAGCATATCAACATCTTGGCAACACTTCTACATCCCATTTGGCATGATAGCACACCACAACCGATAGGACACTACGACAGCTAACCCAGTAGGCACAGACCTTGTAGAAAATGTCAATCTTCACCACAGGACACCCTAGAAAGTGTGGCTATGCTACTACTATGCCTGTCTATACACCATGTGCCTCCTCAATGCTCATTTGTAACTACTACGCTCCTTTTCTAGGGTGGTACCATTCTTTCTTTCTCTCAAGCTTCGTTGCATTTTAAGAATTTTCTTCAACATTCAATACCACATTTGTACTTTTCGCTACTTTACATGTTTCTTGCACGCTTGCACCACCATTCTTGTGCTAGGAAAACCCTACTATGCTCAAGCTTAGCCAGCCTTGGTACTACCCAGAACATCGTTAAAACACTTAGCATTATCTTACAATGCCAGTGTTATCATTATAGCTAATCACACCACCCTCAGTTGCACCCAATACCCTAGTTGCAGCTAGCAAAGTCCCTATTTGATCAAGAAGATCATCCAGGGCACTCGGCCTCCATTCTCCAGCAAGGCCCTTGCATGGAGGTGGGGTTAGGCTATGCACCATGCACCCTCGGCATTCCAACCATTCACATTTTCAATCATTACAATTCAGATCTCCTAGGATCATTCTAGTACATGCCTTCAAGTTCCCTCTTGTTCTAATTAAAAAGTGATCAATTGTAACTAATGGAGGTTGTGCTAACTACCCAATGCTAGCACACCCCTTGCATCAATACAGGGAATCTAGTGCACCTCCTTCCTAGCCCTACTTGATCCTCATTAACTATAGTGTAATCCAAATTAACTAGTATGATGTCAAAAAGTCTCTGTTCCCATGTGAAAATAATAAATACCTAAGAAAAGTTCTCACATAACAAGTGTTACATAGTCATTTTCTTAGGATTGTGGCATCTAGTCTATATGAAGAGCTCTTCTTCTCTTAGATAAGTTATTTTCCTTTCTTGTTTATGTATGTTTTGAATTATCCCTTTTACAAGTACAACTTGACTTTATCAGAGTGCTACCTTGCTTACATAGCCTAGAACTATTTGGTTGATGCAAAGACTAGTGTTTGCATGGTAAATAAAGCTTATGATTTTTATTTTTTTACCATTGATGCCTTAAACATTAAAATACCAAAAAAATTATAAAATATTAAAATCATAAAAATATTTATTCAATTCACATTTTTATAAGCTGTAATGACTCAATCTTACCCAAGAAGATTACAGCTGTATGGCATGATACTGGGCCATGGAGGTTGTGACTAAAAGCCATTTTATTACATATTGTGTGTGGTGTTGCACCTATTCCTTGAGGAATTGTGACACATGTATATGTGTGTGTATGAGCATTACCTCTTTCCCCAAGTGGGATTATAATACATATGTGTTTATTATCATTTTTTTCTTTATAATTACAAAATACATAAAAATTATAAAAAATAAATTCATAAAAATTTTCTTTTCTTTCTTTCTCTATGATTACATGAAATTGAATTGTATCACATGCATTATAAAATATTTTACATTTTCTGAATGTAATGACATACATAAGTGTTCTTGGCAATTCATTTAACATTTTCTTCAAAGCTTAATATCAAATCACACAACAATTCAAATGATATATCCCTTGGTCCAAAAATCAGTGGTACCCCTATCAGTGACAACTCAAAGACACATAAAATAGAAAAGGAAATTAAATTACATAAGGGAGAAAGGGCTTTTTACATGAAACTAGACACCAAAAGTAAAATGAAAATATTGATGAATAAGTTGTTAAGTATGATAGCTCATTCCAAGTATTTAGAATTTTTGTATGGAAATAAAAGGGGTTCATCAACACCTAGGCATCAACAAAGGCTTGTCAACACAACCTGAACTGACCCTAGGTGCATAAGAGATAAAGTTAAGTAAATCAAGCCTACCAAGGGATGCATCAATGCTCCCATACTAATGTAGAAGGTGCATTAATGTAAGGTAGTCAATGCAACCACTCCCCCTTCAAAATCACACTTTGCTCTTTTCATTTTTGATGCAAGTTGGAACCTGAGAAAGCATGCTAGAAGGGTCTTAGAAAATCTAAATGAAGCTAAAATCATTCTAGAGAGATTGTAATTATGCATATAACCTTAGGGTATGATCTAGGGGGCAAGGATGCATCTTAGGAGATTAATAACCTCTATCAAACACGCTAGACTATAAAGATGAAGTACATAAAACACTTCCAAAATTTAAGGCTTATAATTGACTTGCAAAATGCCACTAGATAACTCATCATTTCCTCATGAGTGAGTTAAGATAGTCTCATAGATTTAACACTAAAACTCAAAACTAGAACTAAATACATGACATGATTAATACATAGGAAGACAATGTACAGATATGCATATCACAAATACAATATAGTACAAGCCACCTCATTAAGAAGTATTAAGGGATGATGGATGAGAGACGAAGCCTATTGACGTGCCTACTTGATATGGAAGGAAGCTTGAATAGTTGGATGTACATATATGAAATCTTTAAAGTTAGACTTCTAGGTCAATCACCTTTTCTCGAAGCTATTGATTCTAATCAAGCATTAGTCCCTACTCCCATAGGAGTGCTTGATGTCATTCCTCAACATCAGCTTGAAACTACTTATGACTCCTCTTTGCCTATAAGAGCTCATGTTGGGATACATCCAACTTGATCTCCTATAGCTCCATGGGTAGTGTATCTATAAAAGTCTAAACCACATAAAGGTACATCCTCCATTCCACCTACATATCCTCCTTGGCTTCCTTGAGTTTTCTCTCAAAAATAGAAATAACTACTTCATCGTCAAAGATGTACATGTTTTCCAGCAAGTTCTTCTTATCCTATAGAGTTGGTTCACTTACTTGTTTGTCAATTCCTGCCATAATTTATAATTCTCTTTCTCTATACAAAATTACTTATCTTGAAATTAAGTCATGATTTGACTCTCATCTTCTAACCTTTTTACCTATTAAAAAAGGAAGAGGACCTATTTCTCCTTTTCATCACTACTCCTAAGACTAATGTTTTAACATTCTAATCTATCACTCCAAGCCATCTTTCATGAACATGACTTCTTCACTAATGTAATGTGCCTAAAATAGTTCAACCTGTAGGTGCTTAATCTACATTTCTAGAGTGATTATAGAAGATGCTAGTACCAATATTGTTATGTGTTTAAGCTATTTATGTAATCGTTATACCTTGGCTTGAATTCTCTATAGCTTTCTTAGATAAAATGTTTTGTCAACATTCATAATTTTTAACTCAATTCATACCTTAATTAGTTCAATCTCCACCATATCATCGTCATTCCTTAGTAACAACTCAACACCTGGGTTGATTCTCTAGTCTTCCTCTATCCAATGCCTAATACCAAGTTGATTAGTAGGTGCCTAGAGGACTTCTACTATTGCTAGACAATGTGCATGTTATACCTTGACCAATGCAAATAGGAAACACTCCATTAAGGTACATATGTTTGTGACTAAACAAGAGCATCAATATGAACCATGCATGGATCATCCATCAAGGAAGAAGCAAACTAGAAGAGATCCTCCCTTATAGCCTCAACAACCATGATGGTTTCCATCATTTTCAATAAATTTCTACCAATGTCTTGCAAACCTTCGACATGAATTGTGATAGCTTTTCCCTCATCTTCAACATGCATAACAAGCTAAAAATCATCACTAGAAAGAGTTCCTGGCTTTGCATAATGCTAAAACCAAGAGGTTGGAAGACAAATCTACTTAGTCAATGTACCTACAGTCATTAAGATGCTTGAGGTGAAAATGGTTCTCTTCTTTGATGCTAACAAAGCTAGTATGAAGGTCAAATATAAGATACCTCTATGGAAGGCATTTGATCCTCTAAATTAGATACTACTCTAATGACCTCTAAACATCATCTTATAGCAACCATCATTACATTTTTCTAGTCTATCATTCCTATAGTTGTGGGTTCCCTTCCAACATGATTAACTATGTCTACCAGCTCATAAAATTTTCAAATTAACCCTAGAAAGGCATAGACCTTCCTCCTATCTCTTCCCACAACCTTAATCTTCTAAATTCTAAATTAAGGCCTTGTAAAGAAAATATAAGATGTTGATAATGCACTTCCCTCTCATCATGACCATGAATTTTTCCCCCTAAGCAAAGATACTTGATGATCATTTGGTAGATAAAAAGTTGTAAGTGGCAATCTTGTACATGATGCTATGAGCCAAGGAAATTTTAGACATATTCACTAGCTTATTTGAGAATCCTATGGTCCTAGAGATTGTAGAAACAGACATAAGAACTCCACCAATAAAATTCATGGTCATCAGCTGCAAGGTTTTGGTAGAATTCCTCTACCTCATATCTATATCATGTGAAGGATTGAATGATGTATTCATAAAAGGCCATCCACTGTAGTGACTCCTTAAGCACATCAGGACCAAGCTCATGGAATTACTGATAATGCTTCTCCTCGTGGATTGGTCACTATCAAACATCATGTGCACCCATGTCTTCTTGAATGTCATCAACATCCCCCTCTTCATCTTCTGCTAGCTACTTCGGCACTTGTTCAGTTGCCTACTGTTACATACATGCTTGACCTAAAGATAAAAAATATAACTACTTTTCTCTTGATTTGCTTCTAGATAAAGGCCTTTCTAGAGTAGGTCTTATAGATTCTAGATTAGGAGATCTAAATTTTTCTCCTTCCTCCTCCTTAGGAATTGGTCATTCATGCAAAGGCTCATACACAGAGGCCTTAGGTTACTAAACCTACCCTCTTTGGTGTATGGAGCTTCGATCAAGATCACCTTAACATGGTGAGCTATTAATTCTTCTAAAAATTGAGTTCCCTACACATCATACTACCATTGGAAAAATTATATGCAAAAAATAATACATACAACCTTTAGAAAACTTAAGAAATATTATCATAACCATTGAATCATGACATGCATGGGCAAGTATAAATAAGGTAGAAATATTTACATGACTACCAAATGCATTAAATACATACCTGAATTAGTGCCTCACTATCATAACTAAGTTACAAGACATTAGGCTTGAACCACAACTAGAACACCAAGGATAAGAAGGACCAAAAAGAATTCTTATAAAAATATTACTAATCTTACTACTAGAATGAAAATCCAGCAGAGTTTCACTTGTTTATGATAACAAAAGGCAAAGAAAAGTAAAAACAAAATCACAACAAAGAATTGAGTTTGGAAGAGCCCCAATTTATAGTAGTTCATTGGTGTAGGGGATGCACTAGTGCAGGGATATTGACACCCCTATGCTAACATAGTGGGTGCATTAGCACTTCCTCCCAAGTAAGGAAAAATATCACACTTTTTTTCACAAATTCTCTAAACTTATCTCCATTGGCTGTTGGAGCCTCGCACAAGGTCAACAACACACAAAAATAATTATGAATCGACCTTGCAAGGCATCTAAAGAGTAAGACATCAAGAACATTACAAACTTATCTTTGACCACATCAAGCATTATGGGTAATAAGAAGATTGATCAGTTTAATCATTTCCATGAATCAAAAGCTACGAAAGAGGATCTAGAATAATAGAAAAATAAATAGAAGATGAAGAATAATGAAATACCTGTACAAATGAGATGAAATAAATGGAATTTTTCATGATCAAATCTTAAAGCACCAAGAGTTTAGACTCACATACATGTGAAAAAAATCAAGTACCTTATGCAACTCAGCCCTTACCATCATTGGAAGATAAGCTTTAACTTTCTTGTAATGCCAATCCATCAAGGATTTACAAGTGAGTCCCCTCCAAAGTAGCCAATTCCCTTTCTTACCATTATGAAATCCACTAATGAGATACTTGTAGATTCCTAATAACTAGTGAGCCATTAGCTTCAAATACAAGTTCATCTACTTGGATGGCTAGATCTCATTCTCTGCATTGCTTGATCGACTTCCTACCACACACAACCATGGAAAGAAATGGAATGGAAGACATGGAGAATAAATAATAAATGAGAGAGAGAGAGAGTGAGAGAGAGAGAGAGATATATATATATATATATATATATTACAAGATCATATGATTCCTAGCCAACCATTCAATTAGCTCATAAAGCATGTGAGCACATCCTACACTCCATGAGAGATTTCCTATTGCATCATTTTACTACTACTCATACATACAATATAGACCAACCTCCAAGTCCACTTTCCAAGTGTAAGATCATACCTATCACTACTAATGTCATCTGCTCTTGATTATTCTATGATCTAACCATTGCTAAAACTAAACAAAGGCATCATGTCATTAAACATCTAAAAGTTAAGATTTCAGTTTGGTTTTGCTCTGTCCATGGACATATGCATAGTAGGCTCTTTAAATTTTGCTATACTAGAAACCTCTTATTGATTTTCTTAGCTACACTAAATAATCCCACACTCCAAAAAGGATAACAATGTCATGATCATAAAGGAAAAATTTCTAGCTTTAAATGGGATCAAGGCTTGGATCAATAATGATGATAGACCTTTAGAACAAATGATTAAGGACTTGGGTGAAAGCAACAAATGACATCACCCAGGCTTACTGAGAGAGAGACTCCTAGGCCTTTATGGCCATGGGTAGAAATAAGTAAGAGATGGTAGAAATATCAATTTTCATGAATCGCTAAGCTTGAAATTACATTACTCTTCCCATCACTTCTTCTCTCTTCTTTTTCTTTTTTTCTTCTCTCTTTCTCTTTTTATGTCATATTTTATGTTGTTTTCATTTATCATGTTTTTACATTTTTCATCTTTATCATCATTAATTTTTTCATATTTCTTATTCCTTTTATAGGAAGAGGATTTTTGATGAAGCATGGGAGTCATGAAAATAATTAGAATGCTAGATCACCACCTAGAATCTTTGACTTGCACAAACATGAGAATTCATCCCTCACCAAATGGCATGCATAAGTTCATAAGATCAAGTACCTCTTCTAACCAAGGTGGCCAAGCAAGGCAACACATGCACCTTGGTTCAATTACATTAATTAAACCCATACAATGGTCACAAGGACCTTCAATGACAAACCCTTTCATTACCAGTGACCATGAACTCTTTCAAGATTCAAAAGCTCATACCTTAACATGTGAATCCATCATTTGTCTATGGTTCCAATATCATTAGCTTCTATAGTTCATAGTGTGAGTCCTAGCTCCCTACTAAATCTAAGCTTAGTTCACTAGTGATGAATAGAAGAAAAGTGGATGGATGAATTTGTTGTATGGATATTCCATTATCAAAACTCCACTTTGGACCCATTTGACACTCTCACATCCTCATCGCGTCTGTAACTCATCCATCCATCATTGGCTTATTAGATAAGCATTCATAAAGCACATTAACTAGTTTTTCTAGACACACAAATAAATAAAACTCTAAAATAAAATAAGATATGATGATTGATTATCTATCAAGCTCAAAAAGTAAAAAATTCTAACTAAACATTCTAATCTTTACTAATTCCAATAATGGAAATATCATAAAAATAAAATTCTGACATCCCATGAAGGATTTCTCCCTTATAAATGATCCATGTCTATTATATAGAATGCCTACAAGTATTAAATTAAGCTTTAGGCATGCTTAGAGATGAAAGATGTTTGATATGATACACCAAGTATTTTCCATCAAGTTTTCCATTTCACTTTCTTAAATGGCGCATAGACACAGTGCCATAGGACTAGGAAAGATTACAAGGTATTTTCTTGTAACTCATCCTTTTGGCCTTATCTTCCCTACCAACTTCTTGATAAAGATCTTGGAAGAGTAACTTGGCATTAATAATGTGTAACCAGGCTCTTTCCATGATAACAAGAAGATCACCTTTACTTCATTTTCTGATTTGATTATTAGAAAATCTATGGGATATGACCAACCTACAACAAAAGTGATCATATTACATACCTATTCTACAGAGTATTCATGTGATTGATCTACCAACTTCAACTAAATTTTGGTATGCTTAAGAGAAGGGATCCCCTAATCAAGATATTGCTGCAATAAGATGAGATTGACTTCTGAACTAAAGTCACAAACAACTAGAAAATAATCCTTTTTACCCATTTGGATCTTGACCATGGGATTGCTAGGTTCTAATTGGTTTTCTAGCAAATATCCTTCCTTGACCAATTGTGTAGCCACCATGGACATGGAGATGATGATGACATTATCATTAGGTATCATCTTATTATCTCTACTAGATATAGTAGCATAACTTATCCCTAAAAAAGATAATACACTTTGATTATGATCAAGGAATTTCATTAAGACCTATATATGAGCCTCTATCTAGTATGAATGATTTTCCACTCCATAAGAAGAAGAGGATGATGTAGAACTAGGCCTATGATTCTCATGCCTATACCTGTAATAGAATTTCCTACCATAGGACCTAGAACTTTCTCCTAGCTAATTCAATAGGAGATTGATAATAATACCTAGATGCATAGATGGAATTAGGATCATTACAACTAGAAATATTACATGATTTAGCTTAGCTTGGTTGTAGTTGACTTAGTATCACACCTTGCATGGGACTAGGGAATAGAAGTTGCTGCTATTACTACTAGAAAGCCTAGTTGGCAAGATTACTTGGAATAGGTAGGTATTACTAAGGTATCATTGATAAGGGTTGATGAGCACCTAATTGTGCATCATGAAAGTAGGGATTAGTAGGAAATACCATCTATTGTTGCATTGGAGTCAAAAGATTCCATTGAGCAACATCCCAAAGATTTGGAACTTGCCACTGTTAGTACTACTACATGGGAAATATATAGGAACCACTAGGATAATATGAACGACCATGGTATGGGATCATCCTTATTTACCTCTTGATGAACCTAGGCTTCAAAGGTACCCCAAAATGTTCCATCTCACCAATCATGTAAGCCATGACTAGGCAACGCTATGAATCATGAGAGTCTACCCAATATTCACAAGGATCCTCATCATCAAAGGATGAGAAATCCACATTCAAATCTTCTTGATGCTTTTAGAATAAGAAATAATTTCCTTAACCTTTTAGTCATACCTATTTTAACATTCATCTAGTGTAACTACTTTGGTTGTAGCTTCAACAATTTTTCCCTCAATGTCCTTGAGAGTAATGAACATATTTTCATCCATCACATTCGAAACTTGGTCCACACGATGGGTTAAGTCTATCAAGGCCTTATTTATTCTAATCTAATCTTGCACCAAGGCCTTGACTATGGTGGGAGGTTCAAAAATACGTTCAATATTTTTAGCCTTCCATCTGCATGCTAGATCATAGCTGTACTACCACTTTTATCACTTACCTTCTATGATTACAATGATATCTAAGAGTGCTTTGATTTGGGACATAGAATTTTTATGCATCTAGCCCATCCTATACATGTCCATGCACTCTCTTCTCTCCTACCTTAGTTCTTCTACTATATGCATCAACTACTCTCTTTAGCTAAAACCATGGTTTAGACAATAGTAAAGAGTTTTCATGTACCTCTCCATGGTGATGTTAAGAGGTCCACACACTTCTTTTCTTCATCTATCCATCTCCTTCTAGATGTTTAAAATTTAGCATTGAAGATTCTAACTATATTTTTCCATCTCTAAATTGATCTTAGAGGCAAGAATTTGCACCATTTTCTGCATGCTTAATGAAGTGTAGGAAAACAACTACAACTTCTACAAATCACTCATGATCCCTTGGAGATATCAAATGTTGTTAAATTCTTGCATATAAAGCTAGGAATCATCACTAGCATATGCTTTATATGTTGGTACATCAGCCATATTGATCAGTTTGATTTTTCTATCATGAACATGCTTCCTTGTACTATGTACAATTTCAATTAACTCATGATAATCACCCTAGTAAAATAAAAGAGAATCATCATCACCACTAGTAGGTCTAAACAAATGTAAGTGCTAGAACCTAGAAAGGATGTCATCATTCTTAAGCTCAACCTACACCTAGATTGACAATCCCTAGCCATGATCCATCATGGCAAAGTGGCCCTTTGTCCTTCTTATCTACTTTAACTTCCTTCTCTCCACCTAAATAATTAGATGAAAAGCTATGGCCGATTGATTTCTTTGCCATTCAATCCTAAAGATCTTGCATGTAAAAAGGCTCATATTTATCATACATAGGTTCATAAGCTTTGCATGAGGTATGTTCATCCTCTACCCCATGTTAATGAAGACATCTTTAAAATCATTCGATGCAACCATGATTGGGTCCCTAAAGAACTAACCATGAGCATCTCTCCACCTTCCCTACTTATCTTGATGATAAGCCAACACAACTAGTGGAAGGATTACATCCTTTTAATGCTCAAAGTTGACAAAAGTCCTTCATCTTTTTAGAGTCCTTTTAGAGATCTTTGATGGACTCTTAGTGCTATCCACCATCTCATTTGTGTTCATAACGTACACAAAACATTAAGAAACATACACTTGATTTGAATAAAAGTTAAAACTAAGAATGTACAAATACTTCTAAGTAATTTACCATTGCTGTCAATGATAGGTATCTCACTAGTTTTGGACCAATGGGATTTATCATACAAATCATAGTGCAATCTAGTTAAAAGCTTCAAAGATGATGTTGAATGAATTTCTAAAAGCACTTATGTATATCGTTGTGTTCAAGAAATACAAAAGAGATTATAATACATATAATACAAATAAAACTCATATTGCCATGATAGAAGATATGGAGAAATATTTATAATTTTATGTTTTATGATTTTTTATGGATTTTATAATTATGAGGAATAAATAATAATAAATACACATGTAACATAGTCCATCTTAGGGACAGGTGTAATGCTTATGCCATAGTTCCTCCTAAGGATGGGTGTAACACCACATACAAAATTCAAATAAAATGACTTTTAGTCATAATCTTGATGATCCAAAATCATGTCATATAGTTATGACCTTCTTTAGAAAGGATGAATTGTCATAGCCTAAGAAAATTAGAATTAAATAAATAGTTTATGATTTTTTTAATTTTTTATGATTTTTATTATTTTAGTGTTTAAGGTATCAACAATAGAATAATAAAAAATCATAAGCTTTATTCACTATGTAAACACTTGACTTCACATCGACCAATGGTTCTAGGCTATGTAAGTAAGATAGTACTTTGACAGAGTCTAGCTACACCTAAAAGCAATGACTCAAAAGACACACAAAATAGGAAAGGAAATTAACTACCCAAGGAAGGAAGAGATCTTCACATGACATCAAATACCAAAAGCTAAATAAAAACATTGAAGACTAAGTTGTCAGGTGCAAGAGCTCATCCTAGTTATTTATAGTTTTTGCACGAAAATAGAAGGGATTCATCAGCATCTAAGCATCAATAGAGGCTTGTCAACACAACCTGAACTACCCTAGATGCACAATAGACAAAATCAACCAAACTAGATCTATTAAGATTGTGCATCAGTGCCCTTAAACTAATACAGGGGTTGCATTAATGCAAGGTAGTCAGTGCATCCCTACCACCAACACCCCCCATCCCCCAAGGCACACTTTGCTCTTTTGATTCCAGGTATAAGTTGAAACCTAAGAAGGCATGTCAAAAGGATCCTAGAACATTTGAATGAAGTTGAAATCATCCTACATAACTTAGAATTATGCATATAATCTTAGAGTATGACCCAAGGGGCAAGGATGCATCTTGAAGGACCAAGAGCCTCTACCAAACATGCTAGACTATAAACATGAGGCATGTGAAACACTTTCCAAATCTAGGACTTACAATCAACTTACAAAATGCCACTAGATGAGTCATCAGGAACATAATCTACAGCTTAAGTCTAATGTTACTTTTAATGTAAAGTCAATTAAGATTAAGGATGAAAGAGTAATTAGGCTAAGAAAAAAATTTATAACTCAATCAACTATGGAATGATATCACTATCAATAAGAAACGAATGAGCTACAAATGTCCCCTATGCCCAATCATACAAATCACAAGCATTCAATAATGATCTAGTTGAACTCTGAAGACTTAGTTATCCTAGCGACCACTATTACTAAATATTAAATTATGTAGTTGTACAATCATTTTCTTTCTAACTCACACTTGTGTGTTATCAATGTGTATGATTAAGTGTAGGTTAAGGCACATGATATATATTTGTATAAATATTTTTATATTTTTCTCTTAACAGCTAGATAACTGAGTAAAGGTTAAGTAATTAAATTTCTAACTAATTAACTACTCTATTAACTAGCTTATCCTAACATGGAGTAACTATTCTTGCTTATTGTACACATCCCAAACTCATAATAACACAACTGGATAACCAAGTAGCTATTTCTGGGTATACCAAATATCCACTACTAGGTTTACCAAGCATTAACACTTTATGCTCAAAGTGGTCATACTCACATGTTCATGATTAATTATACTAATTAATTAAAACATTAATGTAAAGTGCTTAGGAAGTAAAGTGCAAGAAAGTTAAGTTAAGTTAGGCAAGTGCTGCATTGGATTTAGGAAATCTCGATCTTATTATTATTCATGTCAATGCATTTAGGTACATAGACACTTGAATAAAACTTTGTACAATCTCTTAAATCCACATTGTAGACACTCAAAGAGAAAATATTCTAATTTTAGAGAAACAAAACTATAAGATTTCAGCTATAACTATGACTCAATGTGCCATAAATGTGAGGGATGTATGCATTTATATAGACAATGACTACATCAACATGAATGTATCTGCATCAATGACGTTACCTCAATGGACTTGCATCAACTCAACTTGTCTTATTAATGTCTCATCATACCACCACAAGTAACTGAAAAATCATCCTCAAGTAAACAGACTTAGGATCCAATTTCTTACACAATTGAGAGGTATGAAATTTATTAACTAAAAGATAGACATACAAACTCTTAACTAACTCTAAGTGCTAAATTATATAAGATTACAAAAACTAGTATCCATTACAATAAAATTTGACACTTTACAAAGACATGATAAAGTTTAAAGATTTCCTAGAGGTGGAGGCTTCTGTGGTATTGATGATCCCTCATCCCATCTTGATGCTACTAAAATTTGAGTTTGACCTACTACTATCGTTGCTTCTATCAAAAGCTTGAAGGCATTCAAAAGTGCCTTCATTTTCTCTTCTTTGTCATGTGGGTCATACATAGTTCACATAGCTTCGCTAATTAGGTTGGTGGTGGGACATCCCATGGGGATTCCATTTAGAAAAATAGTTCCTTCATGTTGACAAAAAAAGCTACAAAGGTTTTGTATTTGATGTCAAACATCTTTATCAGGTTTTATAGCACATAGTAGTCATTCATTATTCCAGCCAAGTTCTCAGCAATAGATTATTTGTCCATGAATCAGCTTCTAAGAACTTCAAGCTTTGTGTTGGCTATCTCCATTTTTTCTTCTTTGTGATGCTTCAAATCCACCTCATAGAAGAGGTAGGAACTAACCACTTGATTCTCCAATTCACTCTTTGGCATCCCTACTATCAACATTTCTAAGTATGCATACCAAAGGTTGGCAAGCTCTATGTATTCAATCATCTCTTTAATTTGCAACTCCTTAAGGTAGATTTCAACTTTGTTAAATATGTTTAGTCCATCAAAGATGGGCCACCACACATCACCTCTTTATTGAAGTTATTGGAAAGCCTCATTCAATTTCACCTTTACTAATTAAGTTTGTTTTTTCATTAACTTCTTTCAAGAGTCCAACCTATTCCCTACAGTGATTCTTCATTCATTGAAATTTTAGGGCTTAATTTTTCCAAATGGCCACATCAATGGTAGTTCTTTGGTGAAGAGCAATGACTTCCTTCATTTAGAAATTATGGCCTTCAACTACCAACCTTCTAAAATCTAGGTTTACCTTAGTAAGCTACTCTTATTACTAGTGTATTAATTCAACCTTCTAGTTCTTCTACTCAGCATTTCACAAGTGATGATTGTTCTTATTGAGAACTAAGTTCTCATTTCAGACTTGCGACAAATCTTTGTCAATGTTGAAGACCATGGCTTTTGACAGGCATGCATCAAAGATCGCTACTTCCTTTGCATTCTTGGTCTCTTAGAGTCTTAACTGAAGCTATAGGAAATTTTAATCTCTTGAAAGCTTTGGCCTAAGAATGGTAGGGTTGGAGAGATGGGCACATAAATCTCAAACTTTGATGGCCAACTATTGATTGGTGGAAGTGGACTTCTTTAGTTGCACTTTGACAATTAACAATTTGTCCCTTGTCTTGAGCAACTATGATTGGTTCATGGTGATTTTGTATAGGATATAAAAGATCTCAAAAAGTGGTTTCCTAGTTCCAACTAGTCATTCTAATAACTCCTTATGTTAGTTAACATTCATCTGATCACTCTCTACTCCTACGGATGCATGGATGTTTGCCATGGTGGCAATGTCAAGCATTGATGCCATAGGAGCATTCAAGGCTTCGACTACCCTATCAGCCATCACCTTGGTCGCTTTCTCTTGGCCTTTATGCTACATGACTAAGATAGTTGCCCCCTCACCTTACTCTAATATGATATAGAAGGTCATGACATTTCCTAAAATTTTAAGAAACCCTTGTTCTAAGATGAATATCATGACCTCCTTGGCATCAAGATTGGCCCTTGTGGGAACCTAGTTCCTTTAAGCAAAGAACGAAGGAATAGTCTTACTATGTAACTAGCTGAATATCCTTGTGATCTCATGTAGGTGGCTCATGGTTGAATGGTAGACAAATGATTCTCCACCACTTACAGAGCCTTGTTGTCACTACAACTATTATTCTCAAAGTTCTTTGATGCATTCTATAGTTGCAAGCATTTTGGGTGTGGTTTCAAGTGGTGGTGATGATTACTCCTCTTCCTATAGCTTGGTTTTTGCTTTCTCTTTTATCATCTCTTACCATGATGTGATAGAAGCATGATGGACCATGTCGTTAGTGTAGCATGCTATCCCTTCCTTCTTGCACAATTTGCAAATAAAGTATGCAAAGGGAAGTTTCTTCCTTTCCTTCTCATTTTCTTTAAAGTGTTTTTCAATCTCGAAATAAATGAGTTAGGGAAGACTAACTTGGAATTTTCCACTTAGAGCAATGCATGCCTGGGTAGAGAAGGTTGTCACCTTGTTGGGCCTCACTATTTGATTTAGGTGATAGGCTACAATCTTGAAATATGCATGTTTTACCTTTGTGAGGGCACCATGCTCCTTATGATTCACTCCATAGTAATGCTAGACTCATTCTTTCTTAGCTTTAGGATCCATCTGTGTAAAGATTTCAGCCAACTCTTCCCCCATATCTGGCAACCCAAGGATCTCTGGAATGGCCTTAACCAAGTAGGAGATGGTGATGTCTTTTATCTTTACGGGCATGTCTCCCCCATGTATCATTCTCCACTATTGGAGAGAACAGGCCACATGAGAGACCCTTATATTTGTATGCAAACTTCTTCTAGTGTTAATTTTAAGAAGGATCCAAAGTTCAACTATTGAAGAAGGGAACTCTTAACCTCCTTGATTCTTATTTTCTCTAGGTAGGTGTCTATGAGAGTAACTTCAAGGTTAGGCCTTAGCCTGGGAACTTCATACTACCCAGACTAGCCTGTTTCTACAATGGGAATCTATTGGACAAATTCCACTTGAGGCTCCTCTCAAAGAGGTCTAGTAGCATGGATTGCCTCCAGTGCTTACTCCTGGGACTTTTGTAGCTACTGCTATTGGTTCCTTCCTCCTTTTAGTTACTTCAACCTAGGCTGTGAAGGCCCTCCACTTGTGATCCTTGTTTTGATGTTATCTATGATTACAAACATGACCCATGATTAGCTTATTACTACATACCCCTTAGTTATTGTGATATCTTTTGCATTAGATCAAGTTATGTTTGGCTTGTTTGGGACCTTGGTTGGTTGGATTATTTTAATATTATTTTATTTGCTAGCTATTAAAGTTTATGTAATGGTCTTAACCCTTTATGGTAGTTAATTTTTAATATTATTTTAATAGGTTGACCATGGGTAGAGAAATTTCAAGAAATTTTATACTTGAAATCAAAGGTTTATGTTGCCCACGATGTAGAGCTTACCTCTAATAGCACAAAGATCAAAAAAACAAACTAAATCATGTTAGCAATTTAAGAGTTATAGCTCTTGGAAGGTTCTTGGACTCTAAAAAATTTTAAAAGAGATGATGCGAAAATGGATAAGTGTCATCATATATATACTATTTTTGTACTACATCAATGAGGATACATTGATGGGGCTACATCAACTAATCCCATTGCATCAACGAGCCTACGTCAGTGTAGTTGTTCATAGCCTACTTTTGCATTTGGAAAATGAGGAATTTTGGACGAGTTTGGGAATGAAATGAGAACCTAATGAAAGTTAGAAAAATATATAATGATGACAACAACATGTAAGAGGGTAACATTGACTTGGAAAAAGGAGTTTGAGCAAGTTTGAATGAAGTTGACATGCCAAAAGTAAGCAAATCTAGATATCAGAATGCAAGTGGATGAGGTTGATCGTGCAACTACCCACCAGATAGGAATTTCAACTTAAGGGAGACCAAAGGGAATGCAAGTGGGTCCTCCCCAAAGCAATCATATTCCTATGATGCCCTTGTATGTCCTAATCCCAAGGAATCCATAGGCACCAAGGATGATTAATGGTTAATTCAAGTTAAAATTCATACCCAATGGAGTAAATTTCATAATATTATGAGATCTAAATAACAAATATGCCAAACAATCATGATATTAGGCAATGGGGTGGTGTGTCATCAACTATGAATGATGGTAAAGAGAAAAAATGATCATTGATTCTTGTCATGGTCATATGAAGTCCTTGTAAAGTGTGCTTAGGGTGATTTAATACCATCCCATCCTCAATCAAGATCAAGCCCATTCATTTTCAGTGACTTTGCATTACCATATCTTGATCCTTTAACCATCAATAGTTCATGACAATTTCCAAAAGACAACCACCGCTCTAAGAGAAGAAGCAAGATAGAAAGTGTCTCAATTAGAGGAGTGTGTTTAGGCATCGGTCACATATCTTTCTAGCCCCATAACCACTACTTATAGCTCATTATTTTGTCTAAGGTATGTACTTTGAATTCATGTGTATTTTCTTTTTTTTACACAAGAACCACACCATGCAAAGATGTTTTTCTTTTAATAGTCAACTTTAGAAGTGTTGAGACCCTAATGAAGAAGAATCATAAACTTGAGAAAGAAGTTGGAAATAGAATACCAGTAGTTCCCTTGAAGTCACACCTTTCTTATTCCTTCTTGGTTCATTCCAAGTATGTTAGGTAGCTAGATCATTGCTTACTTTTATTTTTAATTAGAAGGATCTCATGCTCTCAAGATGTAGATCCTCTGTAGAATGGATGGAATGGATGAATGTCATGATCTCACTACCTGTTATCATGAGAAAGTTGAAAACTTGTTAATAAAGATCATTATCCAAAGATAAAAAGATAATTTGGCTAATTAGAAATTCAAGCATTTCATTAATTCCTGCATTCTTTAAGTTCTACTAGTATAATAGCAATAATGTTAAATTAAAAGATTTCCTATAAAGTGAGTTAAAAATATTGAAAAGAAAGATAAAAGAAAAAGGAAAAAAATATATAAAATAATTGATAATAGAGTTAAGAAAATGAAAAACATATGAAAAATGGTGTAAAACAAAAAGGTGAAAATGGATTAGTCCTCATAAGATTTTAGCATGGGTGACCATCTCCCCAATGACTAAGTTACTAATTGATAAAAGAGTTAAGAAAATGAAAAACGTAAGAAAAATGATATAAAACAAAAATGTGAAAATGGGTTAGTCCTCACAAGGTGTTAGCATGGATGACCATCTTCCCAATGACTAAGTTGAGAGAAGGAGATCCAAAAAAATACAGCATGCTTGTGTGGGTGTTGATGTGTTATAGCCACTAGTTACACGAGGTTCTAGAAAAGGTTTTACTTGTTGGCTGTTGAGTAGCAGTTGTTTCTCTAGGCTTAAACGATGGTAGATCTTTATGGCATCTAAAGGAAAAGTTACATGAATTATGTAAGATCCTTTTCATAACATTTAAAATTTAGTATGTTGAGGTACATGCATGGGGTTCTACTAGAGGACCTTATCACCAAGTTGAAACTTAACTCTTTGTATTCATTCATCATGACATTTTTTGGCATGTGCTATTATGCACTTCATTCATTGTTAAGACTACTTGTCAATTTTTATCTAGTACATCCAGTGTCATGAGGTGTTCTCGTTATGCTAGATTGATGTCAAGGTCAAGCTCAAAAGCTATTGAAAGTGTATGAAGCTGAGCTTGGATTGGAAGTTTAGGTAACTTCCCGTACATCAACTCCTAAGGAGAATATCCTATAGAAAGTTTCCATGTAGATCAATAAGCTCATAGAGCATTGTTAAGTTTCATGCTCCAGTCCTTCCTATACTTACTAATTGTATGTCTCAGTATCTAGGTTATTTTCATATTAGTAACTTCAGCTTGATCATTAGCTTGGAGGTGATAGGGGGTTATTAGTTTATGTTGCACCACCTAGCATTACATCAGTTTTTGAAAAGTAGCCCCTATAAAATAAGTTCCATTATCAGAAATAAGTGCTCTTCACACATCAAACCTATTGATGAGTCATGGTTGGCCACGACAATAAGGCCCCATTAACGTGGCCCCATCGACACATCATTTCATGCATTGATGTGACCCGTCGATGCAGGGTCTATTCTTTCTTATAAATACACACTCACTAGCCACATTTATGGCATCAATAAGTCATAGTATAATGAAGCTTTTGCAGTTTTTTTCCATTTGAAAGTTAGAATATTTCCTCGAGTGCCCATAGTAGGATTCATTGAGTGTATGGATCTTTATTTGAGCATTGTTGTACCTGAGCATGATAGTGTGTATAGTAATAAAGACGAGCTTCTTGACAAACCTTGTAGCATTCTAGATAGTTTAGATGTTTTATGTATGCATTTAATGCTTTCAATTATTTATTTAATGATTTTCAATAATTAAGCTAATTGAGTAATTAAGTGAGATAAGCTAAATAAATTAAACACATAAGTATGACCACTTCGAATCTAACACGTATTCGCTTGGTAATCCCAACAGCATTATTGCTAGGTGCACCTAGTAGCATAGCATTTGGTAACCTAGCAATGGATATGTGGGTTCAGGACATGTATGCAAAGTGGAACCAGATGATTATGTTAGAACTAATTAGAGATCAATTAATTAGTTAAATCAAATTAATCATTAAATTACTTTATCTCTCTCTTTAAGCACTAAAGAACATAAAACATAAAATGATAAAAATCATATGTCGCAATTACACTTAACCATACCTTTGTACTTCACAAGTCTAATTGGGAAGACAGCAAACAACCATTAGGGTAAAGTTCATTTCCTAGAAGACTAGTGCACTAGAAATGAGAGAGTCCATAGAATTCAACTAGATTGCATGTGAGTGCTCTATGATTCATATGGTTGGGCATAGGGGTACCTCACCACTCATCATTGGCATCATTGCTGGGGACTCTATTTGTTGACACGTGTGCTATCTAGGTTTAGTGGATATCATTAATATCATTGGATGAACCCCAAGCTTGATATCATTCCCAAATAATATAACTATAAAACCACACTAATACTTTAGTTGTTTGCAAAATATCTTCTTCTCATAGGCAAAATGATACAAAACCACTGGTTCCACAAGAGTGCAAAGTGATATATACTCATCCAAATGAGTATGTGCCTGATTTCACTTTCATTCTACATCAATATGAGCAACTGCAATGGCATAATATGGAAGATAACATTGTATTGTCCCTCCATCAATCTATGCCTAGGATGCTACTTCAAACTCTAAAGAAGTTTGGCATCTCGGATCTTCAAGAGGAATACATTGTGAATGGTTACAACACTTAGGACTACTATCCTACTAAAACATAACATAGGCAAGATCAACATTAAGAGAGGCATCATGAGGATGCAAAGGGAAAATAGTTTGCAAATCCATTATTCCTACTGAACCAAGACAACAACAAGGATCCTACCTCTAAGGGCTTTCAACATAAAGATGCTCTACCCTTTGTTACTAGTGATGAGGGTTTGTTACTGGTGATGAGGGTGTGACCCTAAATCTGCAGTCTACAATCCATAATTCAAGTTCAAGAAAAGATGGCAATCAAGGCAAGGAATCAAATAAGCATCAAAATGATCAGAAAACTAATGAACATGGTCATGATAACCATAGATGAATTGGTAGATTTCATGGTGAAGGCAATCCTCCTCCCTCTTTGCCCTCTTCATTTGCATCTACTTCTTCTTCCTCTTCTAATTCTAAAAGACATCGTAGAAGAAACAACCATGATGGAGGTGAGTACAGAAGCAATAATACTAATCGCCATGCCCATAATAATCAAAGGAGTAATAGAGGAAATCATCAATGACAATGAAATCATGATGATGATGAGCCTTTGTTGGCGACTTGAAGCATGCTTAACATTGCAAAGGTAGTCAAGATTCCAACTAGGCATGTGAAAGATAGTCGAATCAACTATTTAGATATGAACAATATCCCAAGATTAAAGGGGGGATATAACTCTAATCTATAGACACATCTATAAGCTTTCCATGATGCCTGTGCCTTGCAAAACATTGAAAATGATTGGTAGAAACTCAAGCTCTTCCCCAGGACACTCATCAAAGAGGCTAAAAGCTAGTACTGGTATTTAGAGCCAAAATCCATTCATAGATGGAGTACCATGCTAGAACTATTTAATGAAAAATACCATATGTACTCTAGGGTGTCCAACTTGAAAAGATAAATCCAAGGCTAGAAACAGGGAACACATGAACCCTCGGATGTCGCCATGGGCAGATATTATTCTCTCTTCACCAATGCCCTGGCAATGGTTACTCTTAGAGAAAACAACTCCACCATATCATGTATGGGCTTAGAGTAGAAACTAAAAGAACTCTTGGAATTTATTCCCAAGGAAGAATGTCTAAATTAAGAGCTCATCAGATCCAAAGGCTTATAGAGCAAGTACCAAAAGAAGAACATGAGTTGTAAAAAAGAAAAAGTGTAGAAGAATATAATAGGGACCCTTCCATCAAAAAAAGGGAGGTCTAATTTTTTCAAGAGGAGGATGCACCACTTGATAAGGTGGTAAATAGATTAACCTTACCCATCCAAAAAAAATTTATGATATTTTGGCTAAGGTTGATAAATTATGGAACTCTTTAGATGAAAAATTCCAAAATGCTATGAAGATTGTTGAAGCATCCAAAGAGCAAAATAGTGATTGTGATCACAAGAGGCAGAAGGAAGCTGAATGTGCCTACCAAAGAGGTAAGGACAAAGCTGTTGTAGTAAAAGAAGTTGTGGAGATATACTCTAATGATGATACTAGTTGTGACATTTGTCAATAGGAACATTTGAAGGGATGTTGCCCTATGGTGTCACACTTACAAGAGTCTAGGGTGTATGTGCTAAATCCTTGATTATCAAGGAGGTAAGCATCAAGATGATTACCTTATCCTGAAGGCAATCCAAGACAGTTCCACCAACAACAATAAGCTTACTATCCAAGTGGAGCTCCATCACAATCCTATGAACAATATCAATAGTGGCACCAACCACAATCATGGGAAATTCCACCACCTATGCAGCAATACCCTTATCGACAACCAAATCCATATGGGTACTATGTTTAGCAACTCGTTTCTCCATGAAGCTCTACAAGCCATGCCTTATTTCAGCATTACTATCACCCTCCATAGTACCATCGAACTCATTCACCATCTACTAGAGGGGAACACCCATATCCATATCATCCTCCACATCCATCTACATACATCCCTCCACCCTCAACCCAATTAACTTCTACTCCATTCATGCAAGGTGAAATTTCCCCAAAACCACAACAACGAAACACTACAAGGGTTGTACATTCACAACCAGCCTTCCAGCCACATGGTTCAGATAATCAACCTAGGAAACAACCATTTTTTTGATCCAATAGTGCTCCCAAATGCTCACAACCTAATGTGGCTAGTCACCTTGTATCTCTAGTACACTCATCCTCTGCATCAAACATATTTGAGTTCCCTTCAAACCAAATGCCACCTTGGATCCATACTATGATATTAACTTATGTTGTTTTTTATTAGATCAAGATTGGCAATCTTTCTACGAAACAATCTAACCCAAGAAGTCCTCTTATTTACTTATAGATTGCTGGACATGAACCATGCAAGGCTCTTCTTGATTCTGGTTCTAGTATCAATCTCATCTCCCATGATATGTACAAATCTTGAAACATGCCACCTCTCAGGAAGAGCAACATCCACTTAGAGTTGGCCAACTAGTCAATCACTGTCCCTCTGGGACTAGTGGAAGATATCATAACCACAATTTGTGGGTGATCCTATCTGACTAATTTTCTAGTGATCAAGGTCAAGAACTGCAAAGGCAACTTCCCCATCATTATGGAAAGGGCTTGGTTAAGCACTGTTGATGCACAAATAGACATAAGGAACCTCTCCTTGGAAATCTCCAAGGATAATGAATTTGGAAGGCTAGAGAAGAAGCATGTTTCATGCATCACTCATAGTGACACTGGGTGTAATTGCATGTAGAAAATCTAGTCCATTAAAAGTACATTTATCAAAGCATGCAATCAGTGTGCACAAGAAATAAATATCCAAAGATGTTTGTATGCAGCAACCACAAAATAGGAAGGCACCCAATGGTGAATAGCTAACTCATATAGTAACACATTATGCATGGAACCAACTAAGAGCCTAACATGTGCTTATATCGAAGGCATGGATAAACTTGAGCAAGTTCATCATCAACTCTTTGATGATGAAGATGATGATACCTATCGGGAAGAGTTGGAAATCCTTGATAATTTCAAGAAAAATCCCTTGGAGTCAAAAACTCTACCAGTTGGCATGGAGTATGCATTTTTAAATAATCGCAAGCTAGTTATAATCAATGCAAAACTTGCTCTCAAACAAAAAAATAAGTTGTTGCAGGTGGCTAACAAATGGTCAATAGTTATTGCTTGGTCATATCTTGAGCTAACTAAAATTAATCCACAAATATGCCAACATCATATTTACACTAACCTAGCCATCAAGCCAAGAAGGTAGCCACAGAGATAGCTGAATCCCAAATTGAAGCAGATCGTCAAGGAGGAAATAAAACAACTCCTTGACACAGGGTTCACCTATCCCATTACAAATAGTGAGTGGGTTAGCCCACTTGTAATTATGCCAAAGAAAGGTAGTAGGTGGTGGATCTACATCGATTTTAGGCTATTAAATATGGCAACATTTAAAGATCATTTTCCATTGTCATTTTTGGACCAAGTGTTGGACACTATCTCTAAGCATTGCTATTATAGCTTCTTGGATGGTTATAGTGGCTATAACAAAATCCAAATTGCTCCAGAAAATTAGGCCAAGACTACATTCAGTGACTTTTGCATATTGTAAGATGTCATTTGGTCTATGCAATGCCCCTGCAACATTTCAACACCTGGTCCTTAGTATTTTTCAATAGCAAATTGGTAGTGGGATAGAAGTCTTTATAGATGATTTCTCTACCTATGGGGCTACATTTAAACAAGCCCTAGACTACCTTGAGTAGGTACTAAAATGATGTGTTGAAATAAACCTTAGGCTTAATTGGTAGAAAATCCATCTAAGGGTCCAAGAAGGCATAGTATTGGGGCACTAAATTTCACAAGAAGGGATTGAGATAGACCTAGAAAAGATAAAGGTCATCCAAGAAATCACATGTCAACCAAAGATAGTTAAAGATATTTGATCATTCCTTGGACACACTGGCTACTATCAGCTATTCATAAAGAATTTCTCTAAGATCGCAAAATCGTTGATCAAGCTTACGAAGAAAGATGCTTCATTCATTTGGACCAAGGAGTGCAAACATGCATTCCAATAGTTGAAGGAAAAACTCATTGAAACTCCAATTCTACAAGTACTAGACTAGTCTAGACCAATCTACATAATGACAGATGTATCTAATTATGCTTTGAGAGCCATGCTTACTTACTTGGATGATAAGAAACATCCATATTACATCCACTATGTGAGCTAAAGCATCGAACCACACCACAACTGAGAAAGAACTAATGGCAATGGTGTATGCTCTTAACAAGTTTAGAAACTATGTGCTTGCTTATAAAGTATTTGTGCATACAAATCATAGTGTCATTCGCTTCCTAATGAACAAGCCAACAGTGAGCCCCTGTATCATATAGTGGCTTGTAATTTTGCAAGAATTCAATCTCACAATGGTAGATCAAAAAGAAACTGAGAATGTGATCATTGACCATCTCTCTTGATTAAGATGGGATAACAAAGAGGAGAAGAGTTTACACTCCAATCAATTTCCAGATGAACTCCTCTTTACAGGAGTGATAAATGGCCAACTTCCCATAGAAAAAAAATGGTACGATGGCATTCTCACTTACCTTCTCACTCAAGAGATGCCACAAGGTTTGGATTTTAGGAAAAAATAATAGTTTCTTCATCAAGCAAAGTAGTTCATGAAAATCAATGACCATCTTTACAAGGTATGCATTGATGGCCTAGTTCATTGGTGTGTCCCTAATGCAAATTAACTATGCATTCTTGAAGATGCTCATGAAGGCCCTTATAGAGGCCACTAGGCAAGCATATGCACGACCATAAAAAACCTGATGGAAAGATACTATTGGCCTACAATCTTTAGGGATGCCCACCAATTTATTCAATCTTGTGAATGCTATCAAAGAGATGATGGGATGATCGCTCAAATGGAGGGTTCTCAATAGTGGATTCAACCACTAGAGCCCTTTGACATATGGGGCATAGACTTCATGGGTCCCATCACATGCATGTCAAATGAAAAAGCATATATCATCGTAGTAGTTGGCTACTACACTAAACAAGAAAAAGTAGCAACCATCACCAACTGTACATCTTCTATTGCCACTCGATTTGTACAAAAAAATGTTGTAAATAGCTTTAGGATGTCATGTGCACTAATTTTTAACAATGAAACTCATTTTACAAGTGCCACTTTTCGAAAACTCATGTAATGCTTGGAGGTTGAACATAAATTAACAACACCCTATCACACCAAAGCCAATGGTCAAGTAGAGGTAACTAACAGGGATCACAAAAATTCTAACAAGAACTATTAACAAATATAGAAGAGACTAGAGCATAAAACTCAACAATGCCCTTTAGGCCTACCACTCAACATGGAAACTCCCTATTGGCTACTCTCCCTATAAGTTAGTGTATAAAAAATCTTCCCAACACTCTCAATTTAATCCGAGCTTTGTACACTCTAAATAGCTTATGATCTAAATCTTGACCTAAGTCTAGCACAAAAAGAAAGACTGATCAACCTCAATGTAATAGACAAAAAGTAATTAGTAACCCTATCTTTGAATGAAGTGCACAAGGTGTTCAACAAAAAATAACATGATCTTAGAATACGGAAAGTAAAATTTCAACCAAAAGATAATGTTCTCTACTGAAACCCCATACACGTATCCCAAAAAACAAAGTTTCAAATGTTGTAGGAGGAACCTTATATAATTGATGAAACCTTTACTTCTAGGGCCATGACCATATAAAAACCTAAGAGCCTAAATAAAAAGCAATTTTTCAACATCCAATAAGTGAAACCTTTCCTAGAACTAAGACAAACCGATGTAACTACCACCTCAATGGATGGACAACCACACTCTATTTTCCACATCTCTTCCCTTCAACATAGTCAAGGGGGAGATGACCATCCATGCTAACCATCCACATGGCTTCTCAGTGTTTCACCTTTTTGTTTTTCATTTTTTGATTTATACATTTTTGTTTAACACTTTATTGATTTTTATCCATTTTCACAATTTTTATTTTGCAACATCATTAGTATGTTTTATCTTTTCTGAATATTTTATTTATATATATATATATATATTTTGCTTTATTTTTGTGTGTAACTTTTCACTATTTTTGCTAATAAAAGTGCTTTATTACCACAGGACATAGTGCCATTGTTGTTGTTTACTATTGATGGTTTGTGCTTAATGTTGTAATTGTTAATGTCTAGTTTTTATTTTTGAATTCTAATGTCTAATAACTATGACATGGTTTATTCTTCACAAAATAAACAATGAGTTCACATCATCCACCCATCTACAAACTCTATGGTTTTCCTTATTCTGGAAGTTTGAGGTCCCTTTCATTAAGGAAACTTTTAATAAATTGGTGACCTTGGTAGTTTCTAGAATTGGGAAGAATTCAAAGGCTTGTATAGGGTGTGACTTCAAGGAAACTCAATACTCTTTGTACTCTTCTACTTGCTTAAGTGCTTGGGTGTTTCTCATAGAGTACTTACCATTACATGTCAACCACTATAGGAAGTCAAATAAAGTCTTTGCATGGTGTGGTCCCCATCCAAAAAGAAAAAACAAAGAAAAAAACATGATGGAAATTTAAGACACACCCCTTAGAGAAATAAACGGGCTATAAACACTAGTTATGGGACTAGAAAGACATGTTACCCATGCCTAAAAGTCTCCTCTAACTAAAGCCCTCTCTCACTTTCTACTTTCTTCTATTCTCCTTATGGAATGGTCGTTGTTCTATGTGGGTGCTCTTGTTTCTTGAGGGGATGGATCAGTCTTGGAGTGGTGATGCAATGTCACTAGAAGTAGTTGGTTTTTGTCTAGACTAAGGATGAATCTTCTCAGGTCATTTTAAACACAAATTCCACAAGGGACTTCTTATTACCTTAATTTGGGATTCTATCCCACCTTCTCAGTCATCCATCTATGTTTCCATCCACCTCACTACTAGTTTCTATGTTATGCCCAATGTCTTACTTTCATGTGTTTGAATTCTTAGATAGATTCTTTCTAGTTGATCCTTAACTTTTTATGACCATTAATTAACTATGAGGCCCATACACTCCTTAGTTGAGGTTATGTAAGGGCAAAAAGGGCATGTGCCTACTATGGGGAGGATCCACTTGTATATCTCTTAGTTTGGATAGTTAAGTCTCTTACCTTAGACATTGCTACAATCCTATCTCTCACATATTCCATTGTGTATCCTACTCTGTGCTCCTTAAACTCTCATCAAATTTATTCTCCAAATCATTTTCTCAATTTTCTAAATTTGCTGAGCTTCAGCATCCTCTTCTACTATTCTCATCATGTTTGTGGATTTTTGGGCTTCCATTTGATCCTAATTTCACCCAAAAGCTCCTTGTATCTTGGAAGTTTGACCAAAGTCAATGGTGATCAACAACTACATCAACTAGGCCTAGTCAACGCAGCCAACCCCATTGACTAAGCCTAGCTGATGCAAGCCAAAAACTCTATATATACCACCACATACTTTGTAATTTTTTGTTATTTGCTTCATACCAAGAGGGGAGTTTTGCCATTTTCAGAGCCCATAACTTTCCAACCATTTGTCCACATCACTCCATTCTTTGATCCTATAGCTATCAGAGGTAAGCTCTTAATTGTGGGGGCCGCAAACCTTAAGGTTTCTAATGAAATTTTTTGAAAATTTTTTCAACTTCCCCAAAGGGTTAATGAATACAGCAATATGAAACCATCAATTTTTAAGAGTTAACCCTTCCAACACCCTTCAAAATGACTTATTAACATTAAAACACATATAAAATAATAATTAAAATTAATTGAATTCGCCATAAACACAACTTAGCCAAGTGTAACTATCCTAGGGAGATAAGGTATCCCAATTATTTCATGTTACACAATAATTGCTAATCCACAGTCATGTTGTGATTACAAATGATGCCAAGACCAAAATGAACATAAGAGGGAGAACCCTCTCAACCAAGGGAGAAACACCCTAGAACTGAAAGGGGCCAACAAAAACATGCCCAAGATCAGCCAGAGGAAACCCATGCAACAACACCTCTTCAAGAGAAGCCCGAAGTGGAATCTATTTGATAGATTCTTGAAGAAGAAGTTGCAATAGAATAATCGTAGAGTGGGAAGGCACCAAGACCCATATTGAGGCTTGAAGTCATACTAACACAAGCCTGCCTTGACACCATCAAGCCCCATGATATTCAATGCTCAGTTCTCCAGGAACTGAACTTCAAGCCATTTTTAGAGCATGCTCTAACATAGGTGAAAACACAATTACAAACCTCTCTCATGTGGCTAATCATCACTTCCAGTGGAAAGTGGTACATGGGAGAGATGTACCTCTTTTGAAACAATAGAAGGTCAAGCTCCATAGTGAAGATCAAGGACATTTAGGTGTCCTACTCAGCTAAAGCTACCACAAAAGTTCTTGGGTTGCCTAATTCTAGGACATAATTGGCAAAGTTATCTATGCAAGATGATCCTAAGAACAAAAAGGATTGGTCCTAGCAATGTTACAGCATAGACTGTAAAGAGTTTGACATGCTTACACCAACGGAATGCATATACTTCAAGATAGCAACCAATCACCTTAATCCAATGGTGAGGCCCAATAAGGTAACTACCTTTTCCACCCGAGCATGTGCCACTCTAAGTGGGAAATTTTTAACAAATCTTCCATAATTAATCTATTTAAAAATCGAGAAATGCTTTAAAGAAAATGAACATGGAAGGAAAACCTTACCTTTTCCATGTCTCATCCAAAAACTTTACAAAAGGGTAGGGATCGTCCACTATGCAAATGACACAATTAGGCATTCTCCTATAGTCTCATGGTCTGAAATAACAAAGGACAAGATACCTATCATGTCTAAAGAAGGGAAGTAGTAGTTGCCACCTCCTCTGCCTACTCAAGAAACAGTGCCAAAGGATTGCGTAGCCATTAAGCATTTGCATGAAATCCGAGAATTGCTCTCGTGTGAGCAGGAGCAGCATGCAAGAATGAGTGGTGGAGACCCATATATATATTGACCTACGATGAGTCACCTTAATGAGATGGCTTAAATAATTAGCCAAATAGAAAAAGGTGGGTTGATATTCTCTACCCAATGAATCTAGTTGCCTATGAGATCAAATCCTAATGCCCGAGAGGTGATGATGTCTCTATCTTAACACCATTTATTTCCAAAAATCTCTAGGAATGTTGCTTCCTTTTCGATATGCTTAGAGGAGGGCGAGGGGGCAACTATATTGGTGATGCAGCACCAAGGGTAGGAGACTACTATTGAAGTAGTTACTGATTGAATTGCAGAAGTGCTTCATGCACCTGCAGCATCTATACTAGATGTATCTACACTTCAAGATGTGTAGATGTGCACAAGCATGGTCAATGGAAGATTGAGTGTAGACCAACATGAAGAGTTGCTAGATCGACTAGTGGGGACCGGGCAATAGATTCCAAATATTTTTGATTTTTCGAACAACATTATTGCAACCCAGTCAAATCTGCTGGAAGCAAAGGGCAAATGTATCATCCAAGAAGGATAACTTGAAATGACTCAAGCACAAAACCAATGCTTGGCCATAGAAGTTGCTAAACTGCATGCTTGTTTTGCTAATCCCACACTCCTCAGCCCATCAATAACTAGAGATGAAGCTTTTCAGTAGCTTCAAGAATGATTAAAACAAGTTGAGGAAGAAACAATAATGGTCATCTTCAACCAATCCATAGCAGAAGCAAAAGCCTACTTGGTTTAGAAAGACTTAGTTCAGATGCACTAATAAAATAAATCATTGATCATAGAAAATCATCACTTGTCCAATGTTGATGCATAAAAATAACAAATGTAGGAATTCATTCATTAACAACAAGCGTAGCTTGCTAGGGTAGACATGGAATTAAGAAAATTGGTCATGAAGAATCGCAATCTGTCTATGAAGGAAGTCCAAGCCTTACGCTAGAAATCTGCCATTGAGATTGCTACTTGGAAAAATGAGGTTCTCAAATTTAAAAAAGTCAAGAATCACTATAGACACTAGGTTGGCCTATAGAAGGAAGTAAATGAGAAGCATATTCAAATGGCTAAGGAAAAAGTAAACAAGGCCCTCTAACAAGGAAAAGAGACATGGCAACCCATCATTAATGGAATAGAAGCCTATAACAGAGTAGAGATCTATCTAAAAGAGTTACAAATTGAAGAAATGATAAAGTATATGAAACTATCCATTCTCCACTATGCAAACCTGGCGATACTTACCACTAGATGGCTGCAATCAAAACTTGAAAGTAGGTGGCCAGCTCGTATTTACTGTACAAGACCAAGTTCAACCATCATAAGGACACTAAGAAAAATCTTAAGATGCTAAATGCTAAACTTGAAGTTCTCAACGCACAATTCACTGATCAATGATCAACTACTAAGAACTTGGCCAAGAAAATGAATGATTACCAGTTGCTAAAAGATGTAGTTAGAGCGTTCGACATCGAGCGCAAACAATTTCCTACATGGTTCATCAATGCCAATGAGCTATTTTTAGCAATTCCCTATCCTTGGGATGTGCCTATTCTGGCCCACATTGGCGAAGCTATGTGGACCATGCATGATCCCGGAAGTGAGGAGAAAATAAAAGCATTACTAAATTCTTTTTACCTCCCCCCAAAATTTGTAGTAGCAATAGGATAGCCACAACTGCCTCATCCATCACATGTGCCTGAAGCTGGTGAAGGTCCTTTAAAGCCTCAAGAACCTCCACCACCTAGGACTATTTGATCTTTCTAATTGACTTCATACCATTAGAGGACATGCTATTTAATTTTTCAAAGTCATGTTAGGTGTTCAATTTTGTCATAAACACCACAATTTTTGTAATGTGTTGATTCATACACTTAGGTACTCAGTTTTGTAAAGTCAATTTGTTGAGTCTAGAGTTAATAAATAATCCCATAACTTTCCAATTTTATAAAGAAACTCAAGGATGAGTTTTCATTCAATCTTGGGGGTATGATGACTTATGATTGGTGGTGTCAATGAGGCCCCATCGACATGGTCCCATTACACATCGTTTCATGCATCGACACAGCCTTGTCAATGCAGGGTCTATTCTTGCTTATAAATATGTGCTCACTAGCTACATTTATGGCATCAGTAAGTCATAGTGTAGCAAAGCTCTTATAGTTTTTTCATTCAAAAGTTAAAATATTTTCCCAAGTGCCTGTAACAGGATTCATTGAGTGTACAAATCTTTATTTGAGCATTGTTGTACCTAAGCACAACAATGTGTATGGCAATAAAAATAAGCTTCTTGATAAACGTTGTAGCATTCTTAATAGTTTAAATGTTTTATTCATGCATCTAATGCTTTTAGTTATTTATTCAATAAATTCCAGTAATTAAGCTAATTCAATAATTAAGCAAGATAAACTAGATAGATTAAATACCTAAGTATGACCGCTTCAAATGTAACACATATTTACTTGGTAATACCAGCAGTGTTATTGCTTGGTGCACCCAGTAGCGTAGCACTTGGTAACCCAGTAGTGGATATGTGTGTTCAAGATGCGTACAAAAAGTAGGACCAGATGCTTATGTTAGGACTAGTTAGAGATTAGTTAGCTAGTTAAATCAAATTAGTCATTAAATTACTTTATCTCTCTCTTTAAGCATCAAAGAACATAAAACATAAAATGATAAAAATCATATGCCTTGATTACACTTAACCATACCTTTGTACTTCACACTTGTAATTGGGAAGACAACAAACAATCATTAGGGTAAAGTTTGCTTCCTAGAAGACTAGTGAACCAAAAACAAGAGAGTCCACGAATTCAACGGAATCCCATGTGAGCGCTCTATGATTCGTATGGTTGGGTGTAGGGGTACCTCACTGCTTATCACTTGTTTACCACACTTTGTTGAACAAACCATGCTATAGTATAAGATAAACAGTCAATGACAGCTACAGCTTTGGCCCACTTGATATAGTAGTCAAAAGCTATGATGAGGTACATCTTTTCATTAGACATGGAAGTGATCGATACCAAGAAGTCAATGCCCTAGATGTCAAAGAGCTTCAATGGTTGGATCCACTTTTAGGGTCCCTCCATTCAGGCTATCATTCTTACATCTCGTTAACAACATTCACATGAATGGAAGAAATCATGGACATCCTTAAAAATGGTATGCCAGAAGTAGCCCACCATGAGGATCTTAATAGTGATCTACCTACCTACATAATGGCCCCTACAAAAACCCTCATGATTGTCATGTAGGATTCACAATTAATCAAGATTAGGTATGTACCATTGTACCAAGTCATCAACACAAACCTTGTAAAGATTGCCTTGGATCTTCATGTAGTGTTTGGCTTGGTGAAAAAACTATTATTTTTTCTTATTATTCCATTCTTGTGAAGTCTCCTTTGTAAGAAGATGGGAGAAAAAATCATCGTACCATTTGGTACCTTAGTTTCTTGAGCATTACTGGCTTTAGCAAAGAGGAGTTCATTTAGGAATTGATCATATAGAGGTTTTTCATCCTCTTTGTTATCCCATCGTAACTGAGACAAGTGATTGATGACCATCTTCTCAATTTTCTTTCTGTCTACCATGGTAAGACTGAACTCCTGCAAGATTACCAACCACCATATGACACAAGGACTCACCACTGGCTTGTTCATTAGGAAATGGATTGTACTATGATCCATGTGCATAATGATTTTATATCCAAGCACATAATACTTGAATCTTTCTATGACATACATCACTACCATGAGCTCCTTCCTAGTGGTGATGTAATTTAGTTGTGAACTCACAATACTTCTATTAGCGTAATTAATATAATAATGATGTTTGTAATGACCCAATGACATTAGTACCATCATTTGTCATTAAGAATGTGGACTAGTCTAAAGCTCGTAGAATAGGAGTTTCTACAAGTTTTTACTTTAATTCTTGGAATGCATATTCCCATTCCTTAGCCTAGTCAAAGGATGCATCCGTTTTTGTTAGCTCTACCAGTAACTTGACGATTTTGAGGAAATTCTCAATGAATTGTCAATAGTAACCAATGTTCCCAATGAATGGCCTCATGTTTTTTCATTGTTTTAGGTTAGATGACCTATACTTTTTTTGAGTTCACCTCAATCCCTTTCTCTAAAATCTAATGCCCCAAGACTATGACTTTTTTGATCATCAAATGGCTCTTTTTTCAATTAAGCCTTAAGTTTGTCTCCCCTCAAAGTTTCAGCACTTACTCAAGAAGATCCAAGACTTGCTCAAAAGTGGTACCATAAGTGGAGAAGTAATCTATGAAGACTTCTACTCCACTACTAATTTGCTACTAGAAAATGCTAAGCACTAAGTGTTAAAAAGTAGCATGGACATTACATAAGCCAAAGGGCATCTTTTATATGCAAAAGTTCCCCAAGGACTTATAAAAGTAGTTTTGGCTTGGTCCTCTAGTGCAATCTAGATTTGGTTATAGATGTTATAACCATCAAAAAAGCTGTAGTAGCCATGCCTTGCAATAGTATCCAATACTTAGTCAACAAATGGTAACAGAAAATGATCTTTGAAGGTTTCCATGTTCAACAACTTGTAGTCAATGCAAATCCTTCATTTACCACCTTTCTTGGGTACAATGACTAGTGGGATAATCCACTCACTATCCATAATAAGATAAATGAATCCCACTTTAAGAACTTGCTCAATTTCATCCTTTACAACTTACTTTAGCTTAGGATTCAAACTTCTCTGCAAATTTCATTTGGATTTGATGGAGGAATTTGTGTAGATTTGATGCTAGCATATCCTTAGATCTATCCCTATCAATTCATGATATGACTAGGTAAAGGTTCTTAACCATTTGTTAATCACTTCTAACAACTTTTTCTTTTGTGCTTAGGAGAGATGGACATTAATGATTACTGACTTCTTGTTATCAAGATAAGCATATTCTAGATTAGCTGGTAAGGCCTTTAGTTCTAGGGGCTCCTACTTGAACTATTCTAGAATATCCAACTCTTTCTAATTCATCTTAGTCTGTGCATGGGAGAGTTGGCTACTGATTTGCTCTATCTCATCTATGTATTCGATTTAAGCACTTGTAAGGCTTTCTATTTATTCCATATATATCTTTGAATAAGCCCTGCCTTCTATTATTAGCCACTGGATATCTTTCTATTTGAAAGCTATATTGGCACTTCCAATAGTAGATGCCTTGACATACTTTTTACTTGCTTTGATTGATGTACTTTCTCTGGTTCATATTTTCTGCATGCAATGGAAACTTGTATCACTGTATGTAATGCATGAAACTTGCTTATTCTCTACTTTTCCAAATTCATTTTTCTTGAAAATTTCTAAGGAAATGTCTTAAATACCCATCTTAGCATCAATCATGTTCAGCCAAGCCCTTTCTATTATAATAGGGAAGTCCCCCTTGTAGTTATCAATATGGATCCTTAGGAAGTTTGTAGGATAAGATCATTCATAGATAGTGATCACAATGTCCTCCACTAATTCCAAGAGACTAGTGATGTACTGATCAATAAGCTCCAATCTAATGTTTCTTTTTTTCAATGGGCAAGTTCCAAGTCTTGTACATTTCCTATAAGATTAAATTTACCTGAGAACCTAAATCTAGTAAAGACTTGCAAGGATCATTTTGGGTGATTTGTAAGTAGATAAGGGGACTCCTAGGATTAAATCATTTTTTGGGAAGGTGGCCAGCCTTGATCCAATCAGTAATCACATGACTCAACATCATGATATATACATTAGAGGACATTTGGTTTGAAGGAGGCTCAATGCTTATTTTAGAAGTGATGAATGTAGGGTTAGCAACTATGGGTATCTATAAGGATTTTGGTGGACTGTTGGTCTTAAAGAAGGTCCTCTTTTGATTTTTAAATTTAAGACCACTCTGAAAGCTATCTGAATGTAAGTTAATAGCCCTCATTTTCTTTCTTTGCTACAACTATGATGGAATCTCTTCCTGCATAGATGAAACAAGTGGTAACGAAGTGGTATTTAATAATGCAAAGTTTGGTGATGGATAGGGAGAAGGACAAATAGAGGGAGGATTAGGTCATGAAGTATTAATTCAATGATATTCTAGTGGGTAGTAGTGGTAATTAAAAGGTTTATAACTTGTAGAGCCAGAAGGAGATACAAGCTGCTAGACATAGAATCCAAGAGATCTAGCTATTGGTAAGGGTAGTGCTATCTAGATGGTGGCATCCTTCATGACTGGATTTTTCCATTGCTAATATTGTTCCTGAGGTTGAGATGACACTCCACCTTGATAGTACTATGTTAGGTGGAACTATTACCTTAGATTGCCTTAGAAGAAGATAATCTTTTAGGTGCCTACCATTTTGCAAAATGTAAACTCAAGGCATACACCCTAGATTCTTATAGATGCAACATCATAGAACAACATCTCTTGGGATGTTCATACTAACAAATATCACATTCATCCTCATCAGTTCTCAAATCTACAACCTCTTCTACTATGGCAGTCTCACCTTTTGGCTACAAATACCCCTTGTCTGTATGTTTACTTCTTCTTCTATCTTGTTAACTACTTCCTTACCCTGCCTTCTCCTCTACTATGTTCAAGGTATTTTGTAACTTCCTATCCAAGGATTCTTACATTTTGTCTACCTTAGCTGATATTTCAAAGATAGATTTTTATATCGACAAGGTCTTTCTTTGCACCACTTCATCTAGTGGTGCTTCCTCCTCTGTATCACATAAACATACCTCACTCTTGCAAAGGGAGGGGTCTCTATTATATTCCTCTACACTCTCCCATTTTCTAAACTCCCCTTCTTCCTTGGCCATCTGTTCTATTAGCCTTTAGATTCAATGGGCTTTTATCTCATACATTCATCCTTGGACATAAATCCCAAGAGTTTCACATCTTTTGTTTTGAAGCCAATCTATAATATGACAAAGTTGTTCAAGTTGAAAGAATCCATGGCCTAGGCATCGATGTAAAAGAGAGTAGTACCTAATCAAGGCTAAGTCCAAGGATTCATGATTTCCGTACTTGCATCCTTGGACCTACTTCCTCAAATTGAACTCTTCAGAGCATAATTGGTACTTGTAATTAAATAGCTCTAACATGGTACTCCACCTATGAATGGATTCTGATTCCAAGAATTAATACCAACTTTTAGTCCACCTATGAGTGGATACTAGTTCCAAGAATCAATACCAACTTTTTACTTCTTTAATCAATTTCCTAAGAAATAATTTGAGCTTCTATCAATCATTTTAAATATTTTGTAAGGCACAAGCATCTTGGAAAGCTTGCAAATGGTATTGTGGATCTACATTATATTTTCCTTCAAATTTGGGGATATTATTCATATTCAATCATTTGATTTAACTATCCTTTAGATCCCTAGTGGGGATTTTGACTACTTATGAAAAATTTAACATGTTTCTAGTGGCTAGTAATGGTTCATCATCATTTTCATGTCTACTATTATCCCTATCATGGTTACACCTCCTATGAGGGATTCTACTATACCTCCTTCCTAGTGGTGGTCTTCTTCCCCTCGATGTCATCTATGATTCTAGCTCCTATCATCATAATGGGATTTTTTATCATCTCCATCTTTATCCCAATCTCTTTTACTCATTTCTCCACTGTGACTCCTTCAATTAGAATTTAATGATGAGGAGGAGGAGGATGAAGATGAGGACTAGGAGAACAGTGTCTACTAGTCCTTCACCTCTAGTCCTTGTCTTGATCCTTATAGTTCTCTTGTCCCTCTCCTTGTCATTCTCCTTGTCCTTAGATGAATGACTAGGAGTCTTAGCTTTTAATTAGCCCTTTGACCCAGCCTTTCCATCACCAATATTCTTCAAGGTTGACTACAGTTGTTGGTGAAGGATGTCTTCCTCAAAAAAAGAAGGGGAATCTATAGATTGAGATTGGCCAAAAAAGAAATCCTTGCCTTCATTATGCAACTAAAAGAATAATGATCTAGGGATATTCTTACCCTTGGAGGCTTCATAGCGAGCCTCCATGCATTTGTCCTTATGAAGCTGTACTTCTATAGGTTGGCAGTCTATGGAGATTTGATTTGTCACTTCATGATCAAGCCTAATTATTTCAATACCTAACTGTATGAGTTGGATCATGAGCATGGTAGGGATGGATCAATCACAAGATAACATAATGCTACCATCCATATCTCTCCATCATAGCTACTCATTCTGTTGAAGAATGAATGTGAAGTCTAGATAATAGGGATCTGAATAGACATAGAGGACCTTTAACTGTTGGGGATTTTCACTAGTGGTTCTCTATGTCCATTCCTATTACCTTTCTTATTAGTGTTCTTGTTGCTTGTTGGTCTTATCTCCATGTGGTGGAGATTCATTCCTATGAGCAGAAACCATTTCAAAAATAAATGTAAGTGTGCCTTAGGATATTGTTATTATTATTGTGATTTGGAAAGATAGTTTTGTCAAGTTCTCCTCACAATGCTTGTGTATGACTTCACTAGTTAATAATATTTTTCCCACTTAGCAAAACTAAATCCCCAGCAATGGCACCAATGATGAGCGACATGTATCCCCTATGCCCAACCATACGAATCACAAGAATTCACTAGCAATCTGGTTGAACTTCGTAGACTTAGTTATCAAAGTAGCCAATATTCCTAAATAGTGAATCATGTAGTTATAAGGTGGTTGTCTTCATAACTCACACATGTGTGTTATCAATACATATGGTTAAGTGTGGGTTAAGGCACATGATATATATTTTTATAAGTATTTTTATAATTTTCTCCTAACAAGTAAATAACTGAGTAAAGGTTACAAAATTAAATGTCTAACTGATTAACTACTCTATTAACTAATGTATCCTAACATGAAGTAACTATTCTCACTTGTTATACACATCTCAAACTAGTATTAATACTACTATATTACCAAGTGGATATTCTTGGGCATACCAAATATCCACTGTTGGGGTTACTAAGCATTAACACTTTATGCTCAAAGTGGTCATACTTACGTGTTCATTATTAATTCTATTAATTAATTAAAACATTAATGTAACTTGCTTAGGAAGTAAAGTGTAGAAAAGTTAAGTTAAGTTAGGCTAAGTACTGCAATGGATTTAGGAAATCTTGACTTTATTATCATTCATGCCATTGCATTCAAGTACATAAGCACTCAAATAAAACTATGTAGAATCTCTAAGTTCAACACGACGAGCACTCAAAGAGAAAATATTCTAACTCTAGAGAAATGAAACTGCAAGATTTCAACTAGAACTATGACTTAATGTGTCATAAATATAAGGGATGCACACATTTATATAGGCAATGACAACATCAACACATCCTATCATGCATTGATGTAGCCTATCTTATTAATGCCTCATCAGAAACCTAGGAAAATAAAGATTATATGCTACAAATTTATCCTCAATGATTTGAAGATTTTAAGATCTAATGTTATGTTTATAATTTTATGGATAATGAGAAGGTAGAAAGAAACTAAGTAAATAAGTGGAGCAAGGAGAAATCTCCATTACATTTGAACACTTGTCATAGAAGCATAGTTGTGATGTACTAACCTAATTCTTACTTAAGGGAATACATGATGTATTGGAAAAAATATATGTAAAATGTTTATGTGTAAAATGACCGTATTTAAGGATGAACAAGTTATAAAATATAACTAATTATAGTTCAAGTGTTACAACTCTTTCCTTAGGTATCTCTTAGTTGGTTGTGGCAAGGCTCAAATAGAAGCAAATGACTATGCAGAAGGATAACATGAAATCACTAGAGAAGTAGAAAAAAGAGGACTTGATCACTCATTTGGCTTCATGTATACTAGGCTTAAGTGTAGGGTGGATTATTAATTGCTTCTAGGTCAAGCCAAATACTAGAGAACCTAGAGAGAGGGAGATAGTTATAATTGAGTTGTAGGCATATTTTCTATTATTAAAAAAATTATTTTCTCTTTTTTCTTGCTTAAATTTTAACAAAAGATATAAAAACTATGTGGTACAATAAAAAGGTAGGTTACATGTTTGGTATTCAACATTTGACATCATCAATTCTCTTATAGAAACACAAGTTTCACCTTAGTTGTCTCTTATGCTTAATGTAGAGGACTTCCTTCCCATTCTCATGCCACAAAGTTTAGCAACTCTGCCTTTGTTGTTTTGGTTTCTTTGGGCTTCTAAAGTCTCCCTTGTTATACACACTTTTTTAGTGCATCATCAATCCAAATAGGTATAGGTTCAACATTATCAAATCACCTTAATCCATAGAAACTCCCTTCAAATCATTATTTCCAACAATGTTTCAAACTTCAACAAGCTTCTGGTAGTTGATCCTAATCATGTCCCAAAGGATAGGCATTAATTTGGCACTTTCGATAGCTTTCAAAGAGTCAAAACAACATGTTCCATCTAGGTGACATTGACATCAGTGTCAACATCACACACTAATGTCATCTTCATTCCTAGCCCCCAATACACATCTTTTGAACATAATTTTAACTAAATTAGATCTCTAATGACCATTCAACATTACCTCAAAATAATGAACATTAGTTTCAACAATTTTAGAGGCCTCAAAAGGCTTAAATCAACATGTTTCACCTAAGAGATATTCAGGTGATGTTGACCTTAATATTTGTGTCATCTATCAGTGTTAACTAACGTTACATACATAATATGTGTCATCCACACTACTCTAGTTTTCCAAAAGTAAACTCTAAGTTGTCATTGCCTATAAAATCATGCTTTTACATCAACCTATATTATGAATGTAATTATATGTACCTCAACCAAGTTGGTAATTTAAACACACTAATATGTAATGCATCTTGGATGTACGTGAAGTGCTTAATTAATAAGCTATTTTGAATGTTTTATTGTAATCATGAGCAAAATTACTTATTCTATTTTCATGATAGTACATGATGAACTTAGGAAGAAGTACACGTATCATGGTAAAAAGGTAAATGAATGGAAACTTCAATAAAAGATGATAAATAAATAGTAACCTTGGTAAAATATGGTAAATGAATAATAACTTTGGTAAAAGATGAAAAGTGAATTGTAATCTTGGTAAAAGATAGTAAATGAAAAATAACCTTAGTAACGAAAATAGTAACTAGGGTAAATAAATGTAAAAGGTGAAATAAGTTATAGGTGGGATGGAGAAGATTCAAGAAAAAGAATATTCTCTTAGAATCTTCCAATGGAGGTGACATCTTCCAACCCCTAACTATCCACACTAAATATAAAAACTCTCTAGAACTCGAAAGATCTCTCCCATCTTAGGCTTATAAATATCTTCCTACTTGTACCCCTTAAACACACAAAGGAAGAGAAGGAAGAGCCATTAGGAAGAGAAAAAGAGCATAAGGCCTAGGAGTACGCAAGAAGAGAAGAAGTTCTACCAAAAGATTTCTAAGATTCGAGGAAGTCTATCTCCTAACCTTGCTCTAATGTAACTAATCTCTTATTAGTGTGTGTGTATGTTGCATGCATGTATATGTATACATGTTTGTACATAACATAAAATTGTTTTACTTGCATTGTGATGATATTTATCACTTATAAGAAGATACTACTACTTTGTTCATTATGTAACTAAAAGATATAGAAGCTTTATTTATGTGTGACTTTTGATTATATAATTCTTGAGTGGTAAAACCATAATACTCTCTTTTAAGGCTCTTTTATCATTTTGAATGAAAATTGTTAGACATGATCAATTATATGCAAATAGTCTTAATCATCTTTTAATATGTGTATGCATGTGATGTTGATCTTGTAATTTAAGAACTATGTGACATTGATTCCTTGTAAACTCTATAAGGGTACATAGGTAGCCAAGGCCATGCCTTTTGGTGAAACCATCCTTCCTCTTCTATGAAAGAGGATTTTTGGAAAATAGTTTGATTAGATTAATTAGTATACTATTTTTTTTGAACACTCTATAGATGGGCAAGTATAGTTAGTTATTGTTTAAGTGACTGTTGAGTCGATGCATGCTTTATAAATATGATTTTTCTTAAAGCTTAACTATAAGTATTCTTGTGTTGTTAAGTATTTCTTCTAGTGGTGGGAATCTCATTACATGATTCACCTACCATTGACCTTTGTGGTTGCATTAGTGACATAGGCTCCTACATGGTGCACAAAGTTGTGACCAATGGACCTTTCATTCTATGGTTCCATTGATGGAGATGGGCTTCCACATGACACATAGAGTTATGACCAATGGATTATGTGCTCACCATTGGGCTCTATGATTACATCGGTGGGATGGGCTTCCAAGAAGACACATAAAGCATATACCAATAGAGTTGATAAGTTGTAGGAGGTTTTCACTATTAAAAAAAGTTTCTTATAATGATTTTATTAATAAAGACTATATATATTTTAGGTTGTTGGTGTCGAGATGAATTTCCTTTTGTATTTTGATTATCTAATAGTCCTAATAGAGATTCTTATTTGGCTATACATATGGTTTTGTATTAGATTTATTATCTTCTCTTAAGAATCCTCAAAAGAGGGTTCAAATTATGTAAAGATGTATGTGCATGTAAAGGTTGTTTTGAATACTAATTTTTGAATTTAGAATAATTTTTAATATTTTTTCTAAAACTCAATATTAATGTTATATGATCTTAGTTGCTTCTACTTATGGAAGATTTCATGGTTAAAAATATAGTTAATTAAAATCTCCTTAAGAAACTATCTTAACTATAGTAATAATAACAAACTAGTGCAAAGACATTAATAATTGTTTAAATACTTTACTATCATTTTTCTTAGTTACTACCCTATTATATCTTTTATGATTACAATGCTTCTTTATATTAACAGATTTTATTAATGCATTTAATTTCTTCTTCAATTTCAATTTTTAAATGTTATTCCTATACATTAATGAAAGAATGGTTGTGCAATGGGTAAGGTTGTCATGCTATCAAAATTGGATCCCAACTAGTGAATCTTCTTTTATATACAAATGATGCTACCTTAATCTTCACTACTACAAAAGGTATGCAAAATACATTGCAAATTTTAGAAAATTATTGGTGTTCATCTAGTCTTCAAGTGAATGTAGATAGAACCAAATTGATGATCTAAGGAACAAAAAATATCTATTATAACTTCTATTTTAGAGGTATCAATGTGCAAACAGGATATTCTTTTAAATATTTGGGTCTCAATTAATGGATAATTACATGTAAGGGAAGTGCATCAAAAAAAATAAAAGGGATTTTAAGCACCTATATGCTTTCAAAAACACATGCAAGAATTTAAGACTCTTGGCTTGAAAGGTCAGAAAACAAATTATTCAAACTATCATCTATCCTACTGTATTATATGCATTTGTTGTTTGAGGATTTAGACTTGGTGCTAAACTTTGAAAAGATATTGAAAAAGTGCATAAAACTTCTTTTCTTGATAAGTTAAAAGTAAAGTTGTAAATACCTTAATCAATGTTATTATGTGAATGTGATTTATCACCTCTAAAGTAGAAGCCTTGTGCCAATTCATTACATACACTCAAAACTTGAACATCTCAAGGCAAGGCAAATTCTCTAAGGTAGTTATTGAGGATCCACAAGATTGTGATTCGTATTTTCAGGGGATGTAGTGGTTGAGAAAATGGAATATCTCTTGGGAGGACATGTAGCAAAATCCAAAACATATTCACTAATTAGTCAAGCAGAAGGTTTTAGCATAGATGTGATCTAAAGTGGAAGGTAAGATAATTTTATTTACATCATATTAGATCTAATAAACTAGATATAGAAACTCACTATCTCTCAACTACTATTTCAATCAAGTATCATGCTTTGCTTAAGTTCTCATCATTTTAGAATTGAAAGTGAAATATGAATTCAACTCCCCCTAAAAAAGCACATTTGTAGGCTATGCAAATCAAGAGCCCTTGAAGATGAGTTACATGTGTTTCTTTCTCATGTTATGAGTACCTACTTGAGACAACATTATTGTGTTATAACAAAAAACTTCTATGATTTGTTTTTGATGCCCCCATTGGTGCTTGATCAATTTGTAGAGTCTATCTTTATTTTTCATAAAAATGTAATATATCCTATGAGTCTTTGAATGTAATAAAGTTTCAGTTCATTTCATTAATATTCCTTATTTATTTAAATAAATACGTTGGTAAATACATGATTTTGATAAATCAAGAACTAGATTAAGTTAAATCATTCTATTTCTAGATCTTATGAATTTCAAACAATCCTAGGCCTATGAATATTGGGATCCAACATCAATTGGGGATCGATTTTTTTAGATTCCAAAAATCTTGAGAGCATCAACCTTTGCATCATCTACAAGCTCCACAACCATCTCAGCTTCCTCAACACTTCATCATCAACTCAATCTTAGTACCTACGTCACCAATATCACATGTAGACACTTTGACATCAACATCAGCATTACTTATACTAGTCTCAACATCATTGCATCACCTCTAGGACAATGATGAGCTGTGATATCGAGATCACAATATCGGGTACATGATATCGAAGCCTTCCAAGCGATATTGGGGCCTATCTTGTCGCCTATAAATAAGAGGCAGGCGCACTTGGTTTGGAAATAGTTAGTTAATTAGTCTTAGTCCCTTACCTGAACTCTTGCCTTTTTTCCTTCTCAGAGTTAGAATTATTTCTAAGTACCCGCAGTAGGAGTCATAAAGCGAATGGATCTTTATTCAAGCATTGTGTACCTGAGCACACCTTATGGCCAAAAATAAAGACGAACTTTGTGATAAACCTTACAGTATTCAGAATTGCTTATTTAATGTTATTTATAGTTATTTAATGCTTTTCTTAGTTAATTAATGTTCTCTCTCTCTCCTTGTTAACTCCCCCAAGTAAGCACACTCAGTACGACCACTTTGAGCATGCGTGGAACACTTGGTAACCCGATAACGATTAGTGTTTGGTAATCCCAGTAGTGTTGCACTAGTTTATGATGTGGACGGCAAGTGGGAACGGACGCTGGTGTTAGGACTAATTAGAGCATAGTTGATTAGTTAAATTAAATTGGTTACTTAATTAGTTCACTTATCCCTTTATAGCACTAGGACATAAAACTTAAAAATATATAAAAATCATATACATCAAGTTTACTTAACCATACAATCATGCTATATAAGTAAGCTTGGGAAGACAATGATTGACTAACCCGTCTAGGTTCTGTAAAGATGCATAAGCACTTAGTCCTTGGAATTTGATTGGATCGTGCATGTATGCTCATATTCGTATGGTTGAGCATAGGGATACCTCACCACTCATCATTGGCGCCATTGCCAGAGACTTTGTTAATTGTGCGTTAGATAGAACTTAGGAAATCTTCACATCGTTGGAACAAACCCTTAGGTTTGGTTATCTTACAATTAGTGAAATGAAAAGTATTGTATACTGAATAGACAATTATGTATCCTTCTTCTTACGAGAGTGTTTCACCACCTAGGTCCAAGATAGGGAATAATCGGAGGTGTACTCCACATGATAATCCACCAGTCCCTCAATAGTTTCACGTGGTATATGTTCATCTCGATGAGTATATACCAAACTTTACCTTTATCCTTCACCAAGATGAACAACTACATTGGCGTGATTTAGAAGACAACATAGTGTTACCTCCCGATCGCTTAGTCCCAAGCATGCTCCTTTGTGATCTCACACGAATTGGTATGTAGCACTTACAAGTAGAGTATGTTGTGCATGATCATGACTCAAGAGAGTATCAACCCACAGAGGCACAACGTTAAAGGGATCTATAACAAGAGAGACGTCATGAATCCATGAAGGGGAAGTTGTATCAGAATGTCCTACATGTCATAAGTGAAAATGAGGGTGGTGAACCTACCTCAGGAGGTCTCCCACATAATGATGTTCCTCCCATTAACTTCGGTCAAGGGGTTGTGTATTAGAATCTTCACTCAACTATCCATAACCCGAATTCTAATATTGACGGACACAAAGGATCTAAAAAAGGAACATGAACATATGACAAAGATGAACATTCTGATCGTAACAGCAATCAAGGCTGTGACCACTAAAGAGAAGAAAGTAGGCACCATCATGGTGACGGTCCTCCTTCTTCTTCACCTTCATCATCTCCTTCATCCTCTCCTTCAGGATCTAGATGCAGTTGCAAGGAAAAATACCCTGAGGATAATGATAAGCAAAATGGGAATCATAGACAAAGCAACTAAGAAAGGGAACGAGGGCATTCTAGAGAAACTCATCATGAAAGGAGGGAGAGTAGGAAACAACATAGGCATCATAGATGCCATAGATGGTACAATCACGATGAACCCCTACTCGCTACTCGAAGTATGCTAGATATAACTAAGGTTGTTAGAATCCAAACGAGGCACCAAAAAGATAGTAGGATCAAAAAATTGAACATGAATAATATCCCACGATTTGAAGAGGGATACAACACTAATCCTCAAAATCATTTGCAAGCATTTCACAATGCATGTGCCTTGTAAAACATAGAAAACAAGTGGCAAAAACCCAAGTTGTTTCCACGGACACTAATCAAGGAAGCGGAAAGCTAGTACCGGTCCTTAGAATCGGAATCCATTCACCGATGGAGTACCTTGTTAGAACTATTCAATAATAAGTATCAAATGTACTCTCGAGTGTCCAATCTATGAAAGCAAATTCAAGGATGAAAATAAGGAGGACATGAACCCTTGGATGCTGCCATAGGCCGATATTATGACTATTACATCATTGCCTAGGCCATGGTTACTCGCAAAGGGAACAACTACGCCATCTCATAGATAGGCTTAGGCACGAAACATGAAGAACCCTTAGGACTTATGCCCAAGGAAGGCTATTTGAGTTTAGGGCCCATCAAGTACAAAGATTATTAGAGCAAGTTGCTAAAGATGAAGGTGAGTTAAGGAAAAGAGAGAGTGCAGAAGAATATAATAGAGATCCTTCCCTCTGAAAGAAGGGAGTTAGATTTTGTGAGGATGAAAAAGAATCACCACTTGAAGAGATTGTGAATAGGAAAACCTTGCCCATTCAAAAACTTGCATTGGAAGTATCAACAAAGGTGGACCAAATGTGGGACTCCCTAAACAATAGATTTTAAATAGTTCTCAAAATAGTAGAGGAGTCTAGAGAGGAAGGTAGTGATCGAAAAAAGAGAGAAGCTGAATATGCATGTAACAAAGGTAAAGGCAAAGTTGCCATCATCGAAGAGGTTGTGGATTCGAATACAAACAATAATGGTGGATGTGAGATATGCCAATATGACCATCCTAAGAGATGTTACCTTGTAATCTCACATCTACAGGAGTCTAGGGTGCATGCACTCAACCCACGATTAAACAAAAGGCAAACCCCCTAAAGGCTACCTTATCCCCAAGGTAACCCAAGGCAGTTCCACCAACCCTTGATGTATTATCTAAGTGGAACTCCACCATAACCAAATGAGTAGTATCAACAATGGTAGCACCCACAATCATGGGGAATGCCACCATCACGTCAACAATACCCCTATCGTCAATCCGACCCATATAGATACTACGTGCAGCAACCAATCTCTCCATGTGACTCTCCTAGTCATGTTGCTCCCCAACCTCACTACCAAACCCATGAGTATTATAGAACGCCTTCTCCTAGGGGTCATGTTCCACAAACATACTATCCTTCTCATTCGGCTACATCTCTTTCACCCTTAACTCCATTACCACTTGCTTCAGCCATGCAAGGTGAGCTCCCTGCCTAACCGCAACAACGTAACACTACAAAGGCTATTAATTCTCATCCTACTGTTGGTTTAGACAATTGCACAAAGAAGACACTTTTTCTTAGAACCAACAGTCAAACCAAGTCCTTTCCTTACAGTCACAAGAGGCTAATTATCCAAATGCCTCACCATCATTCGAGACTTCAAAACTCCCTTTAATCCAAAGGCCACATTCAATGCACATGGTCATGTTGACGTATGCCATTACTGATTGGATTAAGGTTGGCCATCTTCCTATGAAATTCTCCGATCCTGGGAGTCCTCTTATATATTTACAAATTGTTGGGAATAAACTGTGCAAAGCTCTTTTAGATTCAGGTTCTAGTATCAACTTAATCTCTCAAGAAATGTACAAAGCCTAGAACCTTCCTCCACTAAAAAAGACTAAGATTCATTTAAAGTTGGCCGACCAGTCCATCATTGTCCCATTAGGACTAGTGGATGACATTGTTACCACTATTTATGGATAGTCGTATCCAGTCGACTTCCTAGTGATTCAAGTCAACAACTATAAGAGGGACTTCCCAATCATAATGGGAAGAGCATGGCTAAGCACAATTGATGCACACGTAGGAATATATGATCTTTCCCTAGAGATATCAAAGAAAAATATATTTGGAAAAATTGAGAAAAAGAAAGTTCCATGCATCACATATAGTGACATAGGGTGTAGTTGCGTGTAGAAGTCCTGGTTTGTACAACATTTAACATTGCATGCATGCAACCAGTGTGCATAAGTAACTAACATACAAAGATGCCTGTATGCAGCAGCCACAAGATATGAAGGCATCCAATGGCTGACAGCTAGCCAAGAAAGCAACTCAACTATATGCATGGAACTAACTAAGGGTTTGACTAGTGCTTACATCGATAGCATAGACACATTAGAGTAAGTCCATCGCCAACTTCCAAGTCTCGACATTGAAAATATCAACTGGGGAAGTTGGAAATCCCTGACAACTTTAAGAAAGAGCCCCTAAAGTTAAAACCATTGCCCACTGGTATGGAGTACACATTTCTTAAAAATGGAAAATTGGTAATTACTAATGCTAAGCTCACTCCTCAACAAAAAGAGAGATTGTTGAAAATGGTGAACAAATGGTCGAAAGCCTTTACTTGGTCATATCCTAAATTAACTGGAATAGAACCTAGGATATGCCAACATAGGATTTACATTGACCCCTCCATGAAGCCTCAATGACAACCGCAGAGGTGATTGAACCCAAAACTTAAGCAAGTGGTTAAAGAAAAAATTGAACAACTTCTAAAAGCTAGGTTCATCTACCCCATTGCTAATAGTGAATGGGTTAGTCCATTAGTTATTGTGCCCAAAAAGGGAGGTAAATGGAGGGTGTGTATAGACTTTAGGCTACTAAACATGGCAACATTCAAAGACCACTTTCCATTGTCATTCGTCGACCAGGTCTTAGACACCATTGCAAGGCATTACTACTATAGTTTTCTAAATGGATACAATGGATACAACCAAATCCAAATAGCACCAGAAGACCAAGCCAAGACCATGTTCACAAATTCTTGGATGACATTTGCATACAAATAGATATCATTTGGCTTGTGCAATGCTCCTACAATGTTTTAATGCTTAGTTCTAAGTATCTTTTAGCAGTAAATAGGAAATGGTGTGGAGGTTTTCATAGATGATTTCTCCACCTACGGAGCGAACTTCAATCAAGCATTGGACCGATTAGAGCAAGTACTAAAACGATGTGTTGAAACCAATTTAGGGCTCAACTAGCAAAAAAGTCATTTAATGGTCCAAGAAGGTGTAGTATTAGGGCATAAGATTTCACAAACAGGGATAGAGGTAGATACCAAAAAGATTAAATTCATCCAAAGAATCATGCACCAACCTGAAACTATAAATGACTTTTGATCATTCCTTGGACATACTGGCTATTATAGGAGATTCATATAGAACTTTCAAGGGTTGCAAAACCATTGGTTGAACTAACAAAAAAAGGACATACCTTTTCAATGGACCAGAGAATGTGAGTTAGCTTTTCAAACTTTAAAACAAAAGCTTGTAGAAACAGCTATTTTACAAGCTCTTGACTGGTCCAAACCCTTCCATATAATGACTGATGTGTCCAACTTTGCTTTAGGAGACATACTTACATAGTTAGATGACCATAAACGACTCTATTACATTCACTATGCAAGTCGAAGTATTGCTGGTGCACAACTCAATTACACCACAATGGAAAAGGAATTAATGGTTGTGGTGTTTACACTAGATAAGTTCAGGCACTATGTATTGGGCTATAAAGTATTTGTACACACAGACCATAGTGCAATTCGGTTCCTGCTAAATAAACCAACAGTGAGCCCTCACATCATATTCGTAATCTTACAAGAGTTCGATCTTATAATGATTGATCATAAAGGCACCAAGAATGTTGTTGCTGATCATTTATCTTAGTTAAGATGGGACAACAAAGAGGATGAATATTCGCTTTCTGATCACTTTCCTGATGAATACCTCTTTGCAGGTGTAGTAAATAATCAATTAACCACGAAAACAAATTCGTATAGTAGCATTCTTACCTATCTCCTTACACAACAAACACCATAAGAGTTAGACGTTAAAAAGAAACAACAGTTTCTTCATTGAGCCAAGTATTTTATGGAAATCAATGAACAACTTTATAAAGTATGCTCGAATAGCTTGGTTCGATGGTGTGTTCCCAATGTAGATCAATTAAGAGTTCTCCAAGATGCACATGAAGGCCCTTGTGGGGGTCATTACGTTGGGATATGAACAAATATTAAAATCTTGTTTGTAGGATATTGTTCTAGGATGCTCATCATTTCATCCAATCTGGTAAGCATTGCCAACATGATAAGGGAATGACTACTAAGATGGAGGGTTCACAACAATGGATTCAACCTTTAGAACCCTTGGACATATGGGGAATTGATTTTATGGGGCCTATTGCACCAATGTTCAATGGAAAAGCCTACATTGTTATTGTTGTTGACTATTTTACAAAATGGGTAGAAGCAGCCACTGTTATGGATTGTACATCGTCTACCGCTACACAATTTGTTCAACAAAAAATCGTTAACAGGTTTGGCGTGCCTCATGCACTTATTTTTGACAATGGCATATATTTTACAGATGCGACTTTTCAAAAGTTGATACAACACTTAGGAATTGAACACAAACTGACTACACCATACCACCCTCAAGTGAATGGTCAAGCCAAAGTAACCAATAGGGAGATTACAAAAATATTGACAAGAACCATTAGCAAATATATATGAGATTGGAGCACCAAACTGAACGATGCTCTTTGGGCATACCACTCCACATGGAAACTCTCTGTAGGCTACTCTCCCTATGAATTAGTGTACGGAAAACTCCCAACACTTCCTATTCAAGCAAAACTCTGTAAACTATCTATGACGTGTGATCTCAACCTTGACCTTAATCTAGCACAAAAAGAATGGTTAATGAATCTTAACCTGCTAGATGAGAACTGATTAGTCACCCTATCATCTAATAAATTGCACAAGGCTTATAATAAACGATGTCATGACCTAAAAATTAGAAAAGTTATGTACCAACCAGGAGATAAGGTTCTTTATTGGAACCCCACACACATGCCACAATGCACTAAATTTCAAACGCTATGGGAAGGACCTTATATTATTCATGCAACCTTTCCTTCAAGAGCCATGATAATTTACAAACCTGAGAGCCTGGATAAGAAATTATTGGTCAACATCCAACAAACCAAACCTTTCCATGATCCTAGAACAACCAATATCCATATTACCCCTATTGGTGGACAACCCTACTCGCTATTTCGGATATCCTCCTTCCAACTCAGTCTTGGGGGAGATGGCCACCAATGCTAACCATTCTAGGCTCTTAGCTCTTTTTATATTTTTGTTTTACACATATTTTCAATTTTACTTATTTTTGTTTTACACCATTGTTCACATTTTTACTATTTTGTTGTTCAATTTACTTTCATTTGTCATATAATAAGTGCTCATGATGGTGGGTTGGACTATAATAATGTTGATTGCTAATGTTTGATTTTTATCGTTGATTTTCAATGTTGATACTAAGATATGGTTCTTCTGATAAAATAGGCAATGAGTCCATGTCGTCCATTCATCCATTCAACGTTGTGGTCTCCCTTGGCTTTGGAACTATACCGTCCCTTTTTCTAAATAAACTTATTAATGAATTGGTGAATTGGTATTCTTCAAACCAAGGAAGGATTCAATGGTTGAAAAGGATGTGACTTCAAGGGGATTCGACGCACTTGTGCTAGCTATTCTCTTGAGTACTTGGATGCTTTTCATGGGTTTTTTGTCATTTTTCTATTGACCAAATATCGGGAATTTGAATGAATCTAAATAAGCCTTTGCATGGTGTGGTTCTCACGCAAAAAAAAAAAAAAAAAAAAAAACTAGTGGGAATTCAAAGCACACCCCTTAGACATAATAAAGAAACATGGATTGCAAACACTGGTTATGGCACTGGAAAGACATGTTACCCATGCCTGAAGGTTCCCTCTACCTAAAGCCCTTTTTCACTTCCTGCTTTCCTATCTTTCTCTCCTTGGAATGGTGGTGACTCGATGGACACATTCTTGTTGCTTCATAAGGATGGGTTGGTCAAATGTATTGATACGAGGTCATTGGATGTGGTTGGTGAGTCCGGACTTGGGATGAATTTTATTCAGTCACCTTAACCACATAATATACAAGGGACTTTACACAACCTTGCTCTTGGAATTCCATCTCATTTCCTCCTCTCCTTCCATATTTCTTCCCATATTCCACCTCATTGTCGATTTTATGATTAGTCTACATCTTGGTTGATGCATTGTTAGTCTTTAGTAAAATCTTGTGGGTAAGTTCTTAACTATTGTTTCCATATGTCATTCCAAAAGCCTACGGACTCCTTGGTTTACGGGTCTATCAGGGCATAAAAGGCATGAGCCTGCTTTGGGGAGGACCCACTAGCATTCTTTTTTGGTGCAATTATTAAGTTCTTTCCCTTAAACATTCTTTGCAATCAACCATTTCTTGTTTCATCCCCATCCATGACATCCATTTTATTGACTTCACTATTGTTATTTCCTTCATCTTCATTGTTCCTTCAGTTTTTCCACCCTATTGCTATCGAAGGTTCGCTCTTATTCATGGGGGCTTTGTCCCAAATTTTTCCATTCAATCACCTATCTCACCCCTACACCTTGGGTAGTTATCAGTTAAAAACCTCTAACCCAGTATCCGCCATACCCACAACCCAGCCAATGTGTTTATATCGAGGCAAGCTATCAACTGCATTATGGCTTATCTATCCTTGCTAATTCGTGATTGTGTTGTGTGTACATATGGCGATTACACAAACAATGGATTGAGATAGGAGGAAGCACTCGAGTTGGGCTAGAGCTAGAGTGTTTACGCAAGGAACAAGTTTGGTCATGTGGCTATGGATGAACAACGAAGTGCATGTTTCTAACATTGGTAGCAATGCACCTCATTTTCTTTTCTCTCTCTCTCTTTTTCTCTTCAAGTTGTCAGATGAGGGTCTGGATGTTATCTATGTACAGTGTTCACCACAAAGGGCATAAACACCAATGTTATAATATGTTTGTCGATCTGTTCACTAGGCACTTTGAGTCTATTATTCCATGTTGCTGTCAATTATCATTTAGTCAATAATCCCATACCTTCCCAATATTTTGTAAGGAACTTGAGGATGAGTTTTCATTCAATCGTGGGGGTATGATGAGCCACGATATCGGGTATGTGATATCAGAGCCTTCCAAGCGATATCAGACATTTGATATCGGGGCCTGTCTTGTCGCCTATAAATAAGAGGCAGGCGCACTTGGTTTAGCAATAGTTAGTTAATTAGTCTTAGTCCCTTACCCAAACTCTTACCTTTTTTCCTTCTCAGAGTTAAAATTATTATTGAGTGCCCGTAGTAGGAGTCATAAAGTGAACGGATCTTTATTCGAGCATTGTGCACCTGAGCACACCTTATGGCCAGAAATAAAGATGAACTTTGAGATAAATCTTACAGTATTCAAAATCACTTATTTAATGCTATTTATAGTTATTTAATGCTTTTCTTAGTTAATTAATGTTCTCTCTCTCTCCTTGTTAACTCCCCCAAGGAAGCACACTCAGTACGACCACTTCAAGCATGCATGAAACACTTGGTAACTCAGTAACTATTAGCATTTGGTAATCCCAATAGTGTTGCACTAGTTTATGATCTGGACGGCAAGTAGGAACAAATGCTAATGTTAGGACTAGTTAGAGCATAGTCGATTAGTTAAATTAAATTGGTTACTTAATTAGTTCACTTCTCCCTTTGTAGCACCAGGACATAAAACATAAACATATATAAAAATCATATACCTCAAGTTTACTTAACTATACAGTTGCGTTATATAAGTAAGCTTGGGAAGACAATGATTGAGTAACCCGTCTGGGTTCTACAAAGGCGCATAAGCACTTAGTCCTTGGAATTCAACCGGATCGTGCGTGTATGCTCATATTCATATGGTTGAGTGTAGGGATACCTTGCCGCTCATCAGACACCATCCAAAAACAAGCTTGTTTGCCCTCTAAATCAATGTCAACAAGCTGTAAGACATCAAATTTCATCATTCAAACCTTGTTTTTACCCATATACTAAGGTCTATTTGTTAATTTGAAATTCCAATGCATACCACCATACATTGTATCCCAGTTATTTCTTAGCCCTCCATAGGAGGTAAACTTTGTCATTTGATTGAATAAAGCATTTTTTATTCATTTGGAAGGGAAAACCCAAATGTTATCCCATACATTAATTTTTTGTTTATTAGTTGTGTTACATTTCCTAGTTATTTTAATCATATTCATATTGCTTAGATTTCATCAAACATATCATCATTTCACAACTCCCTTGTTGATTTATATCTTAGTCAATAGGTTAAGTCCATATTTGATGGGAGGACTGTGCCCTTTTATTTTATCCTCGTCAATCTATCAATGAATATATCATTCCAAAGACCGTTTACAACTATGAGTTGCACCCTTAAACATATGATTCATGGATGTGTTTTTGTAGATTTGTGGGAGAACATTTTGCAGGAACACTTCCCCACTATGCAAGCTATCATTTTTTTTCTTGTCCAATACTACAATCCCTTAATGGGCCATTATCCACATTATGAACTTGGTACTAGGTGATCTTAGAGTTGTGCAGCCATCTCATTATCATGACATAAGCCTTGACAATATAATGCAAGACACTTTGAACTTTCTAATAGGTTTTTTACACAACTTGATACATAAGAATTCGATGTCATTTCATGATATGAATGAAAGTTAAAGATATGCTCTATTTCTCTTATTTTGCAATGTGTATGTTATTAGCATGGGCACCTTTCTTACTAATGGATCTATTCATTTTGGACTTGCTTCTATCAAGGAGACTCACTAAGCTTATTCTTTTGATGAGAAATTACACTTTCATACTTTCAATTGTGGCCTAACTTGGGGGACTTTTGATTTGATAGATGCTAAGGTTCCAATTGATTAGAACTAATTATGACTTATTTTTAATATTTATTATTGTTGTTTCTTCACAAAAAATCATCAAACCAAGTTTCGTCAAATCAAGGATAATATAGAAAGTTTAACATGCAAAACTATTTAGCTAGTCAAATTCCATAATCTTAAAATGAGACTACACAAGATCTATATTGCTACAAACAAACAACTCTTTAGATTTCATACAAGTTTTTTTATTTTCAAGTTAGACAAGACTCCTAAAATGGGATTGCACCAATGATGTTCTGAATGGTCTACTAGCTTGCCTAAATGATCTACAATTTGTTTGCATTTTTAAACATATAAAAGGCTAAAAATAAGGTTATATATTGCTAAATCCCAATTTGAACAAATAGGATACTAAAAAATAAACTGATTTGTTATTTTTAAATTTTAAGAATATTTCTATCATCTTCCAACTTATTTGAAATAAATTAAAATACCATTAAATAATCTATCTCATGTATATCAATTAGCATGACAACATGAAAAGATTAAGTGACATAATTATGTCATATTGTAATTAAAAAATAAAATAAAATAAAATACAACATCTAGAAAGTTGCACTCTAACTAGTAATCGAGATCCTTACCAAGACTAGCCATTCCCATTGTGTAGTTGAAATTACAATATTAATTTGCCAAATTAGGTTTTTGAGAACTATTTTCTTTCTCACGTTCATTATATTTGGAAAGAAGCAACTTTTGATGCTTCTTGGGAAGTCTCAAGAATTACCATGCTTGAAAATCCCAAGTAAGTCACATGTAATGCATTTCAATTTTCCAAACAGTGCATCAAAGCTATTAATGGATTTATGTTAATTTTTAGTTTCACTATAATAATATTCTTTATATTTTGCAATTTACCTTTGTAGAAATGTAATTAGTTTATTTGTAAATAAAATTTTGACTTGTATAAAGATATTATGATGTCATTTTCTTAGAATTTCTAAACAACGTTGTTATTTAACGGAAATGAGGGATAATGGGAAGAAAGAAAAAATATATATCATTTTTGCTAAATTTCTAACATAACTTTGAAGCAAAAGACTTGGTAGATTAATGTTATTAGCTGTCTCTTATACAAAGGCGGACTTAACTATAATATTTCATTTGAGCAATGAGATGTTAACCTAGTGATAATACAATTGATTCAGAAGCTCTAGATCATGAGTTTGATTCCTATAGACAATGGTGAGTTATATAAAATTTTAATTAATTAAACTATATATCGTATGATGTACCTATGAACTCCTAACGGCTTCAATCCTTGAAATGTTCGGCAGGTAAAATAATAAAAAAGTAGGAAGACACGAGAACAAGTGCACATTACTATACCTCAAACGCTGGATGCTATCACCCAGTCATTGATGCTGATGCTGGGGTCAAATCGCTGCAAGTTGCGTTCCCCTAATCCGGTCAATAATATTAAAAAGGCAAAAACAGAGAGATGCAGACCATTGGAGAGAGTGGGTCGTTGCCTGGCATTTGGAGAATTGCAGAGGAAGGACCACCGATGCAGGTAGCAACGCGGTTATGACCTGCAAGCAAGAGTCCATCCATGCCCTGGCTCTCCCTGATAAGAAATAAAAAAACAATGTGAGTGCTCCATTCCTGTTAAAAACCCAGAAACCCAAAGCAACGCAACCGAAATAAGAATTCAGCAATTGCTGTTACCCTGCTCATGATCCGAGGGCATACCCGTATCCCCCAACTGCAGCCACACCCCACTCCACCCCACTCCATTAGCGGCAATTAAGCAAGCACAAGAAGAAGAAGAAGAAGAGAAGTTTGGAGCAGGAGCAGCAGCAGCAGCAGCTACTGCTTATGTTGCATTGCAGGCTGAGGTGAAGGCGGGAGAAGATGAAGACGGCGGGTGCAACAGCAGTACCAGCAGCAGCAGCAACAGCAGCAGCAGATGTAGAGGTTCTGCCTTGGCTGAAGCTGCTGCCTGTGGCTCCAGAGTACAGGCCCAGCGAGGCAGAATTCGCGGACCCAATTGCTTACATTCTCAAAATCGAGGAGGAGGCAAGCCAGTACGGCATTTGCAAGATTATTCCCCCCATCCGCAAATCGCCCAAGAAGGATGTCTTGGCGAACCTCAATCGATCGCTTTCTGCTCGGAACAAGAGCAACAACAGTAACAATAACAACAACAGCAGCAGTAACAATGGTAACAACAATGGCGGCAGCAACAATAACAATAGCAACAGCAACATTGCTATTGCTGCTGCTGATGATGATTCTAATGTCGGGAGATTCAGCACCCGGCGGCAGCAGTTGGGTTGGAGCAGCAAGCGGCCGCGGGGTGCTATTGCTGCAGGCGCCCCTTCCTGTAGTCTGCTTCCATCGTTTCAGCCGGTGGTTCAGAAATCCGTGTGGCAAAGCGGCGAGACTTATACGGTGGAGGAATTCGAAGCCAAGGCCAAGCTGTTTTCCAAGTCCAGAATGAAATGCATCAGAAATGTGCCTCCTACTGTCGTGGAGACCCTCTTCTGGCAGGCCGCTGCCGATAAGCCCATCACCGTCGAGTATGGCAACGACATCCCTGCTACTGCTTTCAGGGAAGCCAGAAACAACAACAACAATTCCTCCTCTGTTTCCATTGTTGGTTCTGGGTCTGGTTCTGGTCGCAAGCGTAAAAAGGGCAATGGAGACCCTGTTTCGGACATTTCTGACACAGCTTGGAACATGAGGACTGTTTCCAGGGCTCCGGGCTGTTTGCTACGTTTCATGCCTGATGAGATATCGGGAGTTACCTCTCCAATGGTCTACGTTGGCATGCTTTTCAGCTGGTTCGCCTGGCATGTCGAAGATCATGATTTGCACAGCCTCAACTACATGCATACCGGTGCTGCCAAAACTTGGTACTGCGTCCCAGGAGAGGCCGCTGCAGCTTTTGAGGAAGTTATTCGCCGCGAGGGTTATGGTGGACAAGTTAATCCCTTGGGTAAAAGCCTGAATCCCCAGCAATTGTTTTTAAATATGTTTTACCTGGACAGAGCAAATTTCGTTTTTCAGTCTTAAAATTTCTTCGGTGTTTCTTTATCTTCATTTTTGGATTTTTGGGTTGTTTTGCATTGAGTGCTCAGATATTTGTCAAGAAAGGGCATCTTTAAGTTCTCTTGATTTGCATCATTGAGATTTGGTAGCCACTCTGTTGCCGACCTTTCAAGAATATGATAGTCCCAGTTTGTGAAATTTCAATTGCAACATGGGTGCCAATTTGTGGAATTTCGATTGCGATATGGGTGCCAGTTTGTAAAATTTCGTTTGCAGGAATACGATACAATTGGCAGCATTTGAGGAAGTTTTATTTTCAATATGGGTGCCAGTTTGTGAAATTTCTTTTGCAGGAAAACGATACTATTGGAACTGAGTTTGTGAAATTTCTTTTGCAATAATTGTACCAGTTTGGGAAGTTCTTTATTGTTATGGGTTAAAAAATCCAATGGAAACCACAGAAACATTCCTAATTTTCATTCCCATCCATTGCATGCCTATTGTTATCGGTTAAAGCAATCTTTTACTTTATTCAGACCTGTTTTCTCTGAATGGTTGTAACTTAGTCAATATTGCAACTGCAACAGTTGCTTTGTCAATGCTGGCTGAGAAAACTACAATCATGTCACCTGAAGTGTTGATGGCTGCCGGAATCCCATGTTGCAGGTATGACATTTCTTCTGGTTTCAGACAGTGCGTTCTTCATTTTTAAATAGCCTTTCCTACTTCCCTTTTTGGTAATGTTTGGTTCTATTATCAGGGTGGTTCAGAATGCAGGCGAGTTTGTTATCACATTTCCCAGAGCCTACCATCTAGGATTTAGTCATGGTAAGTAGTTAAATGGAATAATCCATGGCGTTTTATCTTCACATGAACAGAGTCTGCTTGCCATGTCTGTTTCACAAGCAGTTCTCAACTTTTCTTGAGAATTTTTGTCTTGAAATTATTCACTGATGCAAGCTTGTGTTAGCAAGAACGAACTTGACATAACATGCTACGGCAACTTAAAAGCAAGAGTTTTATCCACATCAAACAAAAAATGTTTAGGTTTAGATCCAGTTGAAAGTCATCAACTCTCATCTTTTACTGACATACTTAAAAAGTTCAATTTTTATGGATGATACTGATATATCACAAATTTTTCACCAAATGATAGAAGCAGCATTCAATCTAACAGATTCTTTTAACATCTTCAGGAATAAAGGAATTAAAGGTGAAAACAAATGGAAGAAAGTTCAACATCATAAAAATCCTATTTGGCTGGTTCATGGCTAAAAATCCTGTAACCTAAAGCTATTAGTGCCAATTTGCACTTATGTATTCATTTGCGGAAGCTATTCCAGTAGGATTATTTATGCTAACAAATATTTTGAGCTTCGTTTTGTCTCGTTGGACCAAACAATTCAGGGGTGAAATATTGCAGTATAATGAATTTTTGATAAAATTTTGATGCTTTTTTTTTTAAAAGGAAAGAATGGCTAAACATTTCTAAAGTAAAAATGAAAATACAAGTGCAAAACTAACATATTAAAATTTCTCTTCCATCTCTCTCTTTTCATGGCCCCCAAATAGACAAGTGTCACATAATTTATTTATTCGGTTTTGTGGCTTTGTCAAGTGTGAACTTTGACTGAAATCTAAACCTTGTATTTATGGGAGTGGTTGGTTTATAACCCTCTTGTTTACGTATACCATCCAAGCCATCTGAGACATGGTAAAAAATAGATAAATAGGTACATTCATCTAATGTCAGGTAAAGATATGATTCGGCGTCGTCAATGAACATGATATGACCTGTCCTTCAAGCGGTAAATCCAACTTGATAGGATTCAAGAATAAAGTAGAATTAATGTTTTACTTTAAAAATATAGTTTCTGCAATGTTTTTTAATGGCTTTTAACCTGTGCACATGGAATCCTAGAAATAAGGCTTAAATATAAGGTATAATCATTAATTTTTGGATAAAGAATTATGTTTATAGTAAAGTTGCAACTCGGTCCAAATTGAAGCATCGTTTGTAACTAGCGATTTGGAATTTCTCAAGTTTCCTCTGCAACGATCACTCGGCTTTAATATTGTTGGCAATCATTTTGCAGCTTCTACTTGGCCTTTATTTCCTTAGTAACCGTCAATCATCTCTACTTTCGAAGTAGGTTGTTGGTCTGGCCGTTATTGTTGTCTGCTTACTGTTTGAGGTGTTACCTAACTACTCACCAATGTCTTGACATCCTGTTGAGTATGGCATAAATTTTTTCCAAAATACTGCTCCTGTGGGCTAACGCCATGACAAAGCAATAAAAATAGTCATGTTGCCAAAGTATCCAAGGAATTTATGTGATTTGAAAAATAACAAAATCCAAACGAAGGTCATCCAAACCAAGGTTGCTGGAATTTCTAGCCAAAAACAACATAGTTTCAGGAAGGTACAGTGATGTTGCATACAAATAATACACCATGCCTTATCACATATAACTACTGCTTTATTAGAGCACCACCAAAATTGCAGTGGCCTGCAAAGAACTGTACATCAAAATACTCCGATAAGCCGAACATAACAAGTTACTAACAGCTAACAAACTGACTCAGCTACCAATGTTGCCACTGCCTGCTTTAGGTTTTTTCTATTCATTAATTTCTATACTTATTAAGCTAATAATTCTAATTTTTTTATAAGTTTTAATTCATTAAAAAGAAAAAGAAAAAGCAAAAAGATTGCATCAGACTAATTTTTATTTATTTTGATGATAATAGAATATACAAATTGTGTTAATTTCATCATAGATATCTGGATTTCAATAACGAGGATCATTTATTACAACGACTTACAAGGAAGTAGATTGCCAACATAAGATTGAAAATGCTGTAAAATAAAAGAGAGGACAAGTATTTCCTTTTGCAAGCTAGCATTCTATTGTAAACTGTGTTAAGATTTTTATATTTTGAACATACTAGGTTTTAATTGTGGGGAGGCCACCAATCTAGCTACACCTGGATGGCTTAAGATGGCAAAGGAGGCTGCAATCAGACGAGTAGCAATAAAGCATCTTCCTATGCTTTCACATCAGCAATTACTTTATTTACTTGCATTGGAATATTCAGTAAGGTCTGCTTATAATTTCCCTCTGCAAAACTATGATTTTATGTTATTTTTCAGAATCCCCACAGAAAACTCGTCACATTCATGCATCACATTTAATGTTCATTCTATCTTAATGCCAAGATTGGATGATATATTTTCTGTACATTACGTTGTTAATAATGTGTCCATTAATATTTTAAGGCCTATCAAATGTTTTTGCTTATTTCTGTGCAGAAATCATCAATCTGCATTTGAGTTTAGGTAGAAATGTTCTAACATTTAAACCTGGGTACAGGGTGCCCGTCAGTGAATCATCTATACCGCACAGTGCAAGATTAAAAGACAAGCAAAAGGGTGAAGGAGAGGCCATAGTTAAGTCAACCTTTGTAAGAGACATAGCTGACAACAATAATCTGCTAAGCATTCTGCTTCAAAAATCTTCAGTTTCCTCGACTGTGTTGTGGAATTCAGCAAATATGAAATCTCGTTTTCCATCATCTCCGCTGTCCTCTTCATTTAAAGGACAACATTGTTCAGAAATTCCAGACTTGAATGACCCTATAATAGCCTCACCTATATCAAATTTTCAAAGCATTGAAACTTCAACATCCTCATGTATCTTGGCCAGAGACACTAATTACAGTTCTATAAAAGGAAAGAGTGTAGAATACAGAGGATATCACTCCAATGAAGCTAAAAATCAACATAAAGCCATCGATAGCTTTGATGCACAATCAGGAACATTGAAATGTGTTGCATGTGGCTTATTAGGTTTTGCAAGCATGGTAGTCATTCAACCTTCCCCAGAGGCGGCGAAGATGCTTCTTCCCAACTATAATGACCATGAGAAAGAAAACAGTTCTCAGAAGGCTGAACTGGCAAATCAGTATTGTAATTTCAACAGTACAATTGGAACTTCTGCTCTTGGTAAGTATCTTGATTACTATTTGTTGAATGCTAATTGGAATACCGCTTTCAAGCTGTTGTATTGCTTTGTTTGTTATTTTACATTTTTTTAAAAAAATACAATGACATGATTACATCACTTGATCTTTTCAAGTTATCTAATTAATAGTTATACATGGGACAGATTAATTAATGGTGGTTTAATTTATTTTGGCCAAGTTCGATGTGGCAAAAATATTTTTAAAAATAAAAAATAATGAGATCTTTTGAATCTTTCAGTATCTTTCTTGTCCAAAATTGGGATTTAGCTACGTATGACCTTGTTCTTAAAGTTTTATAGGTTCAGACATGTACCGACGAAAGGCAAACAAAAGCATATGCAGTGATATAAAAGGAAATACTGCAAAATAAATTATGCGCTAGTGAGAACATCACTTATCTTCCTGCGCAAACTGATTTTAGGATTCGTAAACTACTTTTGCAATAAACAAACTTGTATGGAATCTGAAGGGCTGTTAGGAACACCATGAAACTCCTTGCGCGTTCTTAATTTAGGATTATGGAATCTGGCTACCAGAGATAGCTGTGCATGTTGAACTTTCCGCAAAATGCCAAACAATGCATGTTGTTTAGTCCGTTCGCAACAGTGGCGTGGTCATAAATTTCTCTTACTAAGAATGGTGTTTGGTACGGTGGATTGTATCATCTCCAATGAGCAATTAGCAATTCATTTCAATATTAATGAACGCCAAGTTACATGAACAAAACCCAGTGAACATCCCAGACTGGATTTAAAAATGGTATCAGAAAATCAAATAATCTTTTTATCTTGGTATTTTTGAAACAAATTAGTATTTTATTGTCACAAGCAGGCTGTAATATTGCGGTTTTTAGCTTTAACTTATCATTTGAACTTTTTTTCTTGATTTTTTAAAAATACAAATTACCAGTTTATTGGCACATGTAGGCTGAATGTAGTGCTTGCTAGCTTTACCATACTATTTTGCAAAGTCAACATTTCGCAGGGTAACTAATCAGCTTTCTTTTTAAGACGGTTTTTTTGTGTGTGATGTGTCTGTACGCTTGAAATTCTTTCATCTATTTCCAAATTATATATGCTATGCCAATGTGTTAAAAATCAGCTGGATGTATGCCCCAGCGATGGTTCTTTCCCTAAATTATTAGTTTAATGCAGTCAAATCCAATTTTTTCCCCATGTATTCACACAATCAGTACTGTACAGATCGGTTTTTTTTTTCTTTTTCACAGGAAAAGATACAGTTGAAAAGAGATACGGCAATGAAGAAAGCAGACCACCTAACCGAGATGTATATACAATAACATACAGGCGCAAAAATGAGACAAGTACATCTTCAAAAAGTGCATCTACAACTTCAAAGATGACCAAGTTGAAAACAAACAGTGATCGGGGTGAGATTGCACATGATGGTTTGCATCTTCCATCTCAATGCAACACCAAAGGAGATGCTCAAGAAAATAAAACTATTACTTGTGAAGCACTTTCAGAACATTTATTAAACTTCAAGAATTGCGAGCAGATTCAAGTAAAGGAGACCAATAACACGGATGGCAGCCTTCATGTATCAGAGGTTGTAAATAACCCACAGGAACCATCATCCTCGTTATGTTGTAAAGCTTCAGTTGGAACACATATGGAAACAAGAGAAACTAATTCAACCAAAACTGAAATATCAGCTCTTGATCTCCTAGCAGCTACGTATGGAGACATTGTGGATTCTGACGATGAAATAGCCAATGATAACGTCGGCAATGAACTCTCTGGTGAAGCAAGGCAACATCAACTTGAGGATGGAGGTACACATCCAGTCCATGTAAGTAATTCTGATCACTTATCATCCACAATTGGAAAAATGGTAGTAGGCAAGACATTTATATCAGAGGACAGATTAGAACACATATCCTCAATGGTGAATACTTGTTTACAGGGATCCATTAGTCCTTCCATGAGAAATAACGACCAGGACAGGACCCAGGAGCTCAAGACTGCTGTTGACACACACTCCCAAAATGATGACAATGCAGTGGGTTGCAGAAGCTATGCCTTTACTCTTAAATCCATTGACAGCGAATGGAAAAGCCCAGTGGATAAAAAACATATGGATGACCTATCAATCAACAAAAGTGTTTTACAAACTTACTCTCCAAAAGATGCACAACCAGTGAATGATAGCATATGCACTGTTCCAGGAGCCACCTCTGCACTAAAGTCCTTGACACCCAACAAGGGCTTTTTAAGAGCAAGGGTTTTCTGCATTGAACATGCATTGGAGGCATTGGAACCGTTGCTGAAAATGAGTAGCGCCGATGTGCTTATTCTTAGTCATGTTGGTAAGGATTAACTTTGTTAACTAATGTTCTCTTCTAACGGTCTGGTTAGGTTTGATATATGTAAAACTAGAATTATTAGTGCCGATGTACGGATTCGTAGTCATGTCAGCAAGAATGAACATTTTTAACTGATAATATCTTTTAAGGGTCCGGTTAGATTTAATCATTATTATACGTACAACAACTAGAATTGTTACAGTGAATTTTTCCCAAGTTTTTTATGTGTATTTAATTAGGGTTAGAATACCTCCACACAGAAATAGAGTTTGTTGAGGTCACGGTGTTAATGTCCCTTTTTCGTCTTGGAATGCAGATTACCCGGTAATTGAAAAGGAGGCCAGATGTCTCGCCACTGAATTTTATCCTCGGTATGAGTGGAAGGAAATTCCATACAGACATGCAGTTTTTGAAGATTTAAAATTTATTAATTCAGCAATAGATAATGAAGATGATGTAGATGTCTACAATGACTGGACAGTCCAAATGGGCATGTGCTTACGTCATAGTGTCAAGCTTAGTAAATCACCCTTGTACAGCAAGCAGCTACCTTACAACTCAGTTTTAGATGCCTTGTTCTTAAGAAATTATCGCAATGTTTGTGCTGGTGACAGTGAATGTGAGTCGCCATGGTATTGCACACAGAAACGAAAGAATAGGAAGGCTAATCAAAGGAAACTAGTTGTTGCGGGTAGATGGTGTGGAAGGGTATGGATGGCAAATCAGGTGCATCCATTTTTATCACCTTCTGAAGAATTGAAGAATTCTCAAATGCCTGATTTTAGTCATGGAAAAGAAAATCACTTTTTGTTCAATGCTCCAAACGATATGGACATACTTGATAAACAGGTTCAATCTGCTGTTAGAGGTCTTGCATATGTTCAGAAAAAGCATCCATTTGGTAAGGGAGTTGAGGGTAAGGAAAAACAAGAACTAGAGATCACAGAGATTGATTACGAGCAGCCAGACGAGCCCAGAGACAATGATTTGATTTCCAAGGCATACATGAAAGAGAAACCTGGTATATTACGGCCCAAAAAGTCAGGGTTGAAAGGAAAAGGTCAGCCAGATAAAGTATATTACAGTAGCATAAAAAAGTCTCATGGGATAAGAGGGTTTACTCTGGCTAACACTCAATGGACAGATCTGCATTCGAGGCATTCAGTGCGATCATTGTTACAAAGAAAAGATGAAAACTTGAATATTTCTTGCAAACATGAAAATAGGCTTAGAAGCAATTACTTGACTGATAACAGAAATCCAAAAAGGAACACGACAAAAGATCAGCCAGCTTTTCACCAGCATAATAGTTCTGATAGCTCATCTCTGATGTACGTGGGTGATGATGACTCCTTGGTCAACTTTGTCAAAGACGTTGCTGGTAAAAATAGAGCATCCAATAGTGGAGATACAAAATTAAATGAACTGAGCTTTCAAGAGGAGAACCTGAGAGGTGGTCTTTCCTTGAACTTGTTGGCAAATACATGTTTGCCTTCACATTGTTGCAAAGACACAAACCACTTATGTCTATGTTCAAACAAGCCAATACACGGAGATGTTCATGATAATGATGATGATGATTCTCAGGGTTTAAAAGAATTTGACTATCAGACTCCTCCCATGAGGAGTCCATGTGATGTTTCTGATAACCAAGGAACAAGTCCGCGAGGGGCAAAGAGACAAAAAACTAGTGTTTTGAGGACAAGAAGTGGTATGGTTGGTGAAAATGCTGCTACAACTCATATATTGAAAAATTCTTCTGTTAGAAACTTGCAAGGTCCTTCTCATTCTCATCATTCCAACATACTTTGTAAAATATTTAATCCAACAAATTTTTCCTGGTATAGCCATTGCTTTAACCCCATAAATCTGTGTTTGCAGGATCAGCTAAAGGTGGCCCATGTACAAGGTTAAGATCAAAAACAAAGCCCGACGATGAAAAGACTGAAGCTCGTGAAGGTACTCTTCCTCAGCAAGAATCATCCAAGCATTTGTCCAGGGGAAGAAAAAAGTCTGTAAAAGGGAAAAAGGTTGTAGATACGGATATGTATTGCTGTGACATGGAGGGTTGCAGCATGAGCTTTGCTTCCAAACAGGAGCTTCAACTACATAAGCGCAACCTATGCACTTTTAAAGGGTGTGGAAAACATTTCTTTTCACATAAATACCTCATGCAGCATCGGCGAGTCCACGTTGATGACAGGCCATTGAGTTGTCCTTGGAAAGGCTGCAAAATGACATTCAAATGGGCATGGGCAAGAACCGAGCACTATCGTGTGCATACTGGAGAGCGTCCATATGCATGCAAAACAACAGGATGTGGTAAAACATTCAGATTTGTTTCAGATTACAGTCGCCACAAAAGGAAAACCGGCCACTCATGAATTTAATTCTAGGCGATCATTTTGTTTTAACATGAACAATTGTAGAGCATCGGTTCTTTCTTGATTTCTTGGTTATATGAAGGTAAACCTGCATAGAAATCCAAATTGGAGATTGACCACCAAATTAAACCATTTGATTACTTATGAAGAAAGATTATTGTGAAAAGCTGTATGGAGTTGGGAACAATTCCAAAACAATCACTTGTCTCATGTGCTTTTTTATGCAAGATGTAACATACTGGTTTTGAATCTCATGTGAACTGCGTTCATGTGCTTGATTTTGTTCAAGCCTGGCATTGTGAATCCGGCTAAAGCATACACTGGACCGTCAAACATCCAAATCGGAATCTTCCACATATTTCGCTACGGAAATTGCTTTAGCATTAGGGGAACTGCATGCTTTATTAATTTCTGTAACAAAACTGATATGTGCAGTTGCTACCGCTCTCTCTTTGTCAGGATGTCTGTTGAACCTCAGTTGTGCTATGTATTTCTGAGGTTGTACTTGCTTTCAATCATGTTGATGAAATTATGTATATGATGAATAAGTGTATACATTAGCTGGTTAGATATGCTCTGATACGGAGCCAAGAAAACGCTATGTTAACTTAATGCTTTTGTTTCTTGCTCTTAAAATGCATTTTCTAATGTTTGGTATATATTTGGTTAACACCCACTGGATTTTGAACTGTCTTCTTGAATTATCAATCTTTCTTCCACTCATAGAAATAGCTTTATTGAATCTGGTTACTCCCAGGTTAGCATCCTTGTTTGCTTGCCTATGTATAATCCATGCTTTGCCAATGTCTTTGCGCCTTATGTTGAACCTCAGTTATGCTATGTACCTCTTAAAATATGATTCAACTTTGAGGTTGTAATTGCTTTCAATTTTGTTGATACATTATGTACGTTATGAACAGTTTTATACTTTAGCTGGTTAGATCTGCCCTGATACGATCATTTAACTTAATGCATTTTTTAACTGTACAAATGCACTTTCTAATGTTTGATATATATTTGGTTAAAAGACTGGAATTTGAATTGTCTACATGAAAGTAAAATTACCAATCTTTCTTCCTACCACTGTCAGAAATGGCTTCTTTGAATCTGGTTACTCCCAGGTTAGCTTAACTGCTTGACTATATATGGGCCATGCTTTGACAATGCCTCTGGCTTTAGATATACATTCGCCACCAAACTCTACTCTTCAACGTCTCAGTACTCTATCCTAGGTCTATATTGAAATGGTAAGTCTTTTTCACGTTTAAATTTTGTACTTTGTGGCTCATGAATAGTTAATCAACATTCCAGAGGTACAAAATGACAGTTTGAAGCAACCTAATATCAGTTTTCTTAGATTCTCCTTTATTTATCAGCAACATGGGTTGTGATGGACTTCATGCCACTGGGGTTCCTTAAGGCTTATGATGCAATCCTAGATTTCAAAGTTGCTCTCGTACATTTCTCCTTTGGGTATGGAATCCAATGGACTAAGGACCTCACCCCCCAGGCTGCTGTCCTCCCAGAAGTACATCATCTATAGAATATATGCAATGGAATGTTCATGTTCATGTAAAGTGAAGGTTCATAAAGTGTGAAATCAACGTAATATTAAGGATCAAGAGGTTCAATTCAGCTACCTAGTCATGGGGTGACATTAAATGGTACATCAAATAGGAATATTATTTAATCAAAACGATGAAGAGCAACACATGAGATCAAATTAAATTATTGTCAATTGGTGATTTTTATGATCACTAATTTTTGAAGTACCATTAAAGTAGAAGGATAGTAAGAGGCCCTAGATTATGTAAAGAAACATATTAAAATGAACAAAGCTTTAATCAAAAGCTGCAACTTGCTGACAAGCTGTGTTCATTCCAGGGAACAACGTGTAAGATTAAAAGATAACATAAGTGTAGAATAAGGGAATTTATAAAGAATTCAATATGTAGATCAGTACAATGTCTAGAATAAAATACATAAAAATAACTGCAAAATGTTGAGTGTAGGCAGAATCTATTGCTAAGGAATGCTTGTAGGAAGTGAGGAGAATTCATGAGTTGCCAATCAACAAGTAAATCCTTAGTATATATCAAAGATAGCTTAACCGTTGTTCAATATCCCTAAAAATAAGTGAAGAAAAATTTGTTCATGTATATATCTCATTTAGTTAGCAGTCCTCAAAGAAGAACGATTAGATGTTGAACCCTATTGTTTTGTAAGTTATTGCTACGGATAATAGAATGGCACTTTAAAACGTATAAATAATTAATTCTAAATTTTGTATTCAAATAATATAAAAATTTAAAATGTTTTTAAATTTTTTATAATTAGTATGCTAGATTCATAGTTTTACTAAATTTTTAATCATGATATGATAATAATTACTTTAAAAATTAATACACACTATGAATATAATAAAAGTTTAAATAAAAAACTTATATAGATATTATTTGGTTGAGAAAATCTTTTTCTTTTCCAAATTAATGAAATCCTAGAATTGATTCATTGAAAATAGATTTCCATATAATAAATAAATAAAACTAGCATATGTTCTTCCCTAATAATTTCCATGAAAAAGTTGATCTCTTGGCCCAGCGTTATGATGATAATTATTTATTTTTCATGACAAAGTTCAGTCACCTAGTAGGTTGGCCAGCCAAAATGATTGATGATGATATTTAACACATTCTCATTTTTCTTGTCAGAAAAAAAAAACAGAAAAGAAAAATATTAGAATCCAACTTTAAATTCTTAATATTGTAATCATGGTTATTAGTATTATATTAATATTTTCGTTTTAACATTTTACTTTTAGGTTTAGTAAGCAAAGAGAGCTTCTACTGTCCTAATTAAAGATACCATCCTAAATTTTAGGCATACCGATTCCAACCCTAACCCTAGCCTTATTTTAATTATATGGTATCACTACTTCCTTCAATGTCTAATGGCTTCTTTCTTTATGTACTTTGTTTATTATGATCTTACAATTTTAGTCTCTTTGATACAACTATGCAATAGTTTTTTATACAAATTTCTCTATGGATCTAACCATTATTTCCTTTGTTGATGATCAGTTTTGTTGCCTATTATATTGTTGATGTTGTTCATGCATTAGTAGTGTTACACTCATTATCAATATCCTAGTCTTATCCCAACTACATGGTTTTGGCTATATGAATTTTTTTTTATGATATTTGCTCCTATTAAAAGCCAAATTAGCATTAATAACCAAATCTTAGATATATTTCTTTATACTTATGAATAAAGTATGTTTTGGTCTACCTTTTAGTTGTTTCCCCCTGACTTTAACAAAGCAACCACTTTTAATAGGTGCATTCTCTGATCATCTCAACACATGAGAGCCAACTTTCCTTAATCTTTTGGTTTATGGATGTTACCCTAAAACTTTCCTTAATACCAAAATTAGTAATTCAACCTTTCCTGGTGACATTCAACATCCACCTTAGTATTTGCATCTTTACCACATGCACACATTGAGTTTTGGCCTGGTAACCCTAAGTCACAAGTTTGATTCTAGTCAGCAACATTGAGTTATGGTTTTTTTTAAGCAGAGCTAATGATGACACTTAGATACTTGATAGAAATAGCAGCTGAGAGATAGTGAGCTTCTATATATAGTTTATTCGATCTAATGTGATGTAAATAAAATTGTTTCATGCCTTCTATGTTAAACCACAACTACGTTAAAACCTTTTGTTTGACTAATTAGTGAATATGTTTAAGATTTTGCCACACTCCCTGAAAATACTAAATGCGGTCTCATAAATCCTCAAGAACTGCTTTAGAAACTTTGTCTTGCCTTGAGATATCTAAGCTATGAGAGTATACAATGAATTGGCACAAGGCTTCTGCTTCTAAAGATAATAAACACATTCACATAATAATATTGAGTAAAGTGTTTACATTTTCAATTTTAACTCATTGAGAAGAAAAGTGTTTTGCACTCTTTCAACATCTTTTCAAAGTTTAGCACCAAGTCCAGGTCCTCAAACAACACATCTATACAATACAATAGGATAGATAATAGTCTAAATATATTTTTAAAAAATTTACTATTTGCACATTGGAACCTCCAAAATAGAAGTTATAACAAGTATTTCTTGTAATTTGGGGCTCTAAGTCAAACCCACAAGTTGCAAAGCAAACTACTTAACCATTGTCCATTAGCCATGTGAGCAAGTTCTCATTTTCAAGAGAGTATCTATAAGAACAAAAACCATTATCATCACCTAATTCATGACAATGCAAGAAGAAAGGGTCATAAGGAACTCACAAAGGGGCCATTAAGATAAGTGGAAGATGAAGGTGACAACTGTGAAGACATCCACAAGAAATGTCCAAACACATGGAGGCTATGATCGTAAATGATGGTGAAAAGCAGGAGGAAGGAGACCTCATATATCACGATAAGTCATTCCTGGTGAAGAAGCCCCATTGAAGCCATCTATAGAAATAACAATATAGGACAATTCTTGTTGTGATATACATACATCATTGCTTGATATCACAAATTAGAGTCAAGGCCTTAGGATATACTGTGACATTTTAACTACCTATGTGTACAAAAATCTTCAATCTTAGAATTATCTATTCGAGAGAAGAACTACCTATGATCGTGAGTTTAGGAGAACAAGGAGATTTGGCTACAAGAGTGGAACTTGTGCCGCAATGTAATTTGCTGGAGTGTGAAGTAGTGGCTGCATAGTTGTGAGCCAAATTTTCTTCACATCCACAACATTGTAAGAACGGACTTGTTCGTGGAATCCATATGTGCATTATGTAGATATGCAAATCTCTATAGCTCAAAAGGTCAAAGAACATACGATTGTTGCGGAAAAGCTATCCCTGTTGGAGGTGAAGCAGCAGAAGCATGATATAAAGCTTCAGAGAGAAGAAAACAAGCTTAGCTAACATTAAGAAGCACTATTGTGACTTCATAGATAAGCTGACACTCTATAAGTATGATAACAGAGCCCAGATGATGAAACTGGATGCCTTAGAAGCTAGGGTGGAACATCAAGAAGCACTAAATATCAAAGCACTTGAAGTAGGATACCAAGAAAGTTTGAAGGAGTTTAAAAAGAGCAATGTTGGATTAGTCTAAGAACTTCATACTTATAGAACACAAACACCTTTTCTGAATGACAATGGTCTTCTGTAGGTTGAGATTAGTAATCACAAGAAGCATGAGAAGAAATGGATTCTAATTTTTTTCTTTTTTTGAAAAAATGCATCAGAGAAATTAGAGATAGAAATTCAGCAAGAATTCAGCAATCGAGATTCTTGAGGCAAAAATAGCAGATTTGAAGCTAAAAATTCAAGACTTGGAATCCAAGAGTACACCAAATCAACAACCTGCCAAAGTTCCAAAGAAATAAGTCACAAACCAACTAATCAGTATCAAGACATTACCGTTGAAGAAATCCTCCATCATATCCAGTGCATGCATAGAAAAAGTACTCAAGAGGAAGGTAACAGTAAGTCATGACCATAGTTGGTTCCAGAAGTCACTCGTGTAGCACCTTCATCAATAGGTCCTACTCACCAATAAAATCTTGTTCAATTTGAGTCCTTTTGAAGAGGGCATCACCTAGCCCTTATGTAATGTGTGTGTGTATGTTTTGTTTATCTATACCTTCTTGTGTTGGCCTTGCTGGTGATGATTTCATGGTGTTTTGGCATATTTGGGAGGTGTTTGGAACCTATTTTGATGAGTTCATGAGGTTTCGAGGTCAATAAGGATTTGTTTGGAGGTGTCTGGATGTTTCAAACCTTAAAACAAGCATATTTATTTTTGGCCTTGTCAGGATAGTCATCTTCTTTGGAGTATAGATGTCTCCTCTGCAACATAGACTTCTCCTTTGGAAGCAAGACATCTACACTCAATGCCAAACGTCTCCTGCAACTTATCTACACTCAAGCAAGATGTCTCCTCTACCCACAAGATTTCTTCTTTGGTGGACTCCAAAAAATTATTAATTTGGATTTTGGATGCTAGGGGAGACAAAAGGTCACACCAAGAAGCTATAAAAAGGCATTAAAGGCCTAAGTTTGGGCAAGCTAATCTAAAGGAAGAGAAAGTTAGTCTTAAGAAGAGAGTTTAAGTGCAAGTAAGGTAGAGCTTGTCCTAGCACATTGTATCCATTTCAGTAAGAGGCAAGGGAGAGCACTTGAAAGAGGTTGAGAGAGTCTCTTACAATTGTCTTGTCTTGAGCTTATGCTCGAAGTGTGAGCAATTAAGGATTGAGAGGGGATATATGTGGCCTCTATGATCCTTGGGAGAGGTGTGAGTCAAACTTGGCTTCTCAATCTTTGATGTATTTCTCTATATTTTGAGAGTTTTCTTATAAATGGGAGAATTTACTCCATTTTATTGTGTTCTTGTTTTCTAAGCTTAATTTGCTTATGAAGTTTGTGGAATGGATCCTTTTGGGGCCTATTGAGGTAGGCTCCACATCACCTTTGATTTGCCAATTGTTCCCAAATGATCTTTTGAGATGTTTCCTCGAAGATATTTTCATCCCTAATGTATTGCTATTGTTCCTAATGAAAAGGTTCAGTTCTTGGTTTCTCTCCAAATATTTATGTTTGTTCTTGAATTCATGAGGAAAGGGAAGATGGTTATTTGATAAGAGTGCTGTATGTATTCGTGCCTAGTTGCCACAGATATGTATTACTTATTGTTTGTTTTCTAAAAACTAAAGCCACTCATGAAACTCTCAACCAAAAAACAATTAACAGAACTGAAGGAGGGTGTTACACCATAATCATAATTTAACTTTCCCAATCATTATTTTTGTAAAATTATGTGTAAACCTCAAGAGTCATAATCGTAACTCATGGAATATAAGTAGCATAATGTAAACAATGTTATGAAATATGGAACAAGAGTGAAACATGAAATAACAAGAGTCAAACAACAAGCCAATACCAAAGAAGATGTAAGGAAAGAGAAGTACCTGACTTCAAGATGTGATCGTAGGTTGAGTTGCAGGAAAGAACCTCATAAAGTGATGAGTTCTTATTGAAGAGCAAGGATACAAGAAGTAGAAGTATCTAGATATAAGTGAAGTATCACTCGATGAATGTCAAGTTGGAGAATACAAACTGCAAGTTGTGCAGGCCAAGAATCTATGAAGATCATGCCACATATGAAGTGGTAGTTTGAGAGCATACGTTGGCACATGAAGACACCTAGTTTAACAAATAAGACTAACTAGGGAAAATTCCTAAAGATGATGATTGTGAATTCATGGCTATACAAGACAAAGAATTTGTTAGAAATCGACTCCTGAATAATTGTTATGAGTTCAAGATAGATATCCATGATATTGTACAATCCAATTGTGTTTTCAAGTAAATAAATAATTTTCCTAATAAAATCCTAGTAAATTACAGTTGTCCATGGGATGTACAACTAACCTCTAACACCATGTACCATGCTATATGAAATTTAGCTAAAGAATGTGCTCAATAATTCTCAAGATGTCCAGTTTCTATATTAGCATGAACAGCGAACAATATTAGATGAACTGCAAATTACTACTGCACTAACAATCCTCTACAATTCATACTCCATATTGCATGAACAATAAGAAAGGTATAGTGAAGGTACCAATCTAGGTATATTTGGAGTGTGCCTTACGAGGACTCAATACGTGAAAAAAATAGCAACTTCAAATATTCATTTGCTAGTGTACAAAAGTTTTAATTTCTATCTCCCTCAGTTCTTATTACTAGTGTTCAGCTAATCATAATGCTTCTTGGAATTACACAGAATTATCTTTCAGTAGTGTGGTTGTTAACCCATCAACTAAAAATACTTCAAAATTAAGAAACTATATTTGTATTATATTTGCACAAAATGCACATCAATCTCAGGGGAAGATGATCTCCCATAATGTATGAGATTCTCGACAACTCATAATTGCTAAACTGTCAAACAAGATTGTAATGGGTTTCTTAAGATCCAATCCTGTTTCTTGCCATGATTGATCGATCTATCATAAGACTTTCAAAGTACCCCTGAGTGCTCACCATTCGACTTCTATCAGGAATAGAGATACAGTTCATCATCTGAAACTGCATCAGTTAATTGTGAAGCCACCAAGTTCAGTAAGAAAACTTGTTCCTGAAACTCTTTGAAATAGATCTCCTCCACAATTCTCATTAGCATATGCTGTTAGATATAGGTTCATTCAAATATTAAACCAGAATGTCTTGTTCCTTGGAAATATTACAGGATTCCACAGGCTGCCTTTGCATAACATTTTATTGGGTTATTACATCATGATTTCTAACTGATATACTTCATATTGCATATCAAGTATACAATTAATCAAATTCAACAATCCATCAATTACTTTTCTGTAGTAAATAACATCATTTTGTCCCCTTTAATTTTGAATTTAGGAGAAAGTGTTATAGGATTCAAATTACAATAATTCAATTTTTCTTATCAACCTGGCTGTGTTACTTGAGAATTTGCCTCAATCTTTGCCATTGATATTATTAGACTTTGCTCTATGAGTATTACTTTATGATCCATTGAAAATAGTTTATTTTCATTTGCTCCAATTTCCAATGAAATAGTTGAATCAACCATTGTAGCACCCATTGCATTTGTTGTAGCTTCATCAATGGATTCTTTTTCTACTGATTCTTACCCAACTCTTTTTTTTTTTTTTTTTCATTTGGCATACAAAAAGCAAATGCCACCCCTCGATCCATAAAAACATCAATATCGAATTGAGATCCTACCATACTATAGGGTTTTCCTTTTATATACAAAGTGTAGCGCCCATTCTTATCCATTCTAGTTTATTGTTTACTTGGAAATCAACTTATCTGACTCCATATCTGCAAATTTCTCCTGTCGTTGTAGTTGCACTTCCACTTATGCTTGAATACAATTTTCAAAAGACTTATGTATTGTCAATCACGTCTGGAATATCTAGAGTCTATGAACTAATCTTTACGCAAAAATCAGTTAATCTGTTTTTTAACGAATATGTCCTGTATGTATGACTAAAAAGAAATTGTCTTGGAACATGTTCATCTCATCATAATTTCTCAAATTATTTCTTAGATTCTTAATTCCGTGAACAATCTTTTCTGTATGATTTTCATTTGTGGATTTCAAACTTGTAGATCTTTCAAGCTGTACCAATAATCCTTGTACTGGTGCCCTGGCTTTCGACAAATGAAGCTGCTATTGTTACGACTTGGTTTTGTATCTCCTTGTTTCAAAGGATTTCTTCTATCAGGTTGAGCATTTTTATTTTACATGTACATGACTCATTATTTAGGTATTTCTCCTAGAGCAATCCTATTTTCCTGATACTTTAGCTTCAAAGCTTGTGAATAAAAGTTCAATCAGGTATTGAAGATTTCAATTGCTTTTACAACTCTACTCAACCTTTCTGGCAAAGCTTACAGCATGCGTATAATATCTTCATCCTACTCCATATGAATTGAATTACTTTTACAACCAAGTCTGCAATAGGTTCACCAGATCTCATCTTAATGATTCTGAGCTTCGTTTGTAGCTAGCTTTTCTTTGCATCACCTAGCTTTCTAAAAATTAATCACATTTCCTGGATTGTGCATGCAGTATTCTGTCTGTCAGTAATTTTAAATATACGTGTAGTATTCTGTCTATATACTATTTTTGGTACTTCCTTGGATATACAGACTTCTATAATTTCAACTGTTGTATCATTGTTTGCTCCTTTTCTGCACAATCAGGTGGATTTAGATTTTAACTTAGACAAAAAGCCCATAACTTGCTTCTTTGTAGTATTGATTCCATTTTGGTTTACTACATTTTGAATTTCTTTGTGGTCAACATTTTATTTTTGAACATTATAATGTTTGAAAAATGAAGACAAATACATTAGTATTATTTGTTGTATTTCCTTTTATGTTTTTAGAAGGATGTTGCATTTTAAATAATATAAAGGGGTAAGTTTGTAAAGTGATGTTTATCCCACATGTGTTAGGATTGGGGTTTGGTCCTAATGTTTCCTTATAAATAGAAGGCTTGGGGTAGCCTTTAAGTGTGTGTTTTTGATGTGGAAGCATTGTATTGAGGTTTCACCTTGGAGACGAGAGTCTTTTTGATGTTGACGTGAGATCTATTGGAGTAACAAATTGGGTTCTTGGGAAAGCTATAAGGACGGCTTGTGTCCTTAAGATTTGAGCAGAATAAAAGGCAAATCAGCATTGTTGTGGAGGTAGGATAAAAAAAGGGCCCTAACTACATAAATCTCTGTGTTCTTGTGCTATTTTTTTCGCTGTTTTCATTCTGCTTTTACAGCAAACGTTTGCTGGAGTTTACAGCAGGTTTTTCAGTGATTTATAACGTCTATTTGATCTACTACAACGTGATATTTTTTTTGCCTTTAACATTTTATTCAGATCTACAACAGTCTAATAATTTCTCCAGAGTTTCTCTAGTGTATTTTCAGATCAGATCTGTTGATTGTTTTATTGAAACTATCACTTCCAATTATAACATATAAAACATACACCTTCTTGTACATCCAAAGCTACTCTATCTAGATCAGATCTGCTGATTGTTTTATTGAAACTATNATTATAACATATAAAACATACACCTTCTTGTACATCCAAAGCTACTTTATCTAGGAGGACCAGGGCAGCATAAACACCTGCCATCAATGGCATCCTACATCTTAATCACAATGTAGAACTACATTAGAGTGTAATTCCAAAAGCATATATAGGTGGCTAGAAAGGGTGCACCTCCTAGAACTCTTTGTTCATCAATCTCATGTTTTGGTAAGCTAAAACATGAAAATGGAGAATTCCTTTTGGTCCACTTGAGCACATGTGCAAATCTTGATTAAGTAGCTGAGCATAAATCAACTTTGAGGACATGGGAAGCTATTTCAAACCTGCTCAAGAGATTTGGGATGCAAGAAAGCAGATTGAGAGGAGTCAAGACTTCACTTTTTTCAACCCTAGATACAGAGTGGATGTTCACACATCCCAATAGAGGCCTAACTGAGTTCGAGTGGGAGAATCCACCCTAGGGTGGATGTTCCAACTTGAAATGTCCCATATTGACTAGAATGTCCAACCCAAGAATAGGCCAATGACAAGGTGAACATCTACACTTGTTTGAGACATCCCACCAGAATTGAGAGAAGTTGCAAAGTGAACATCTAAGCTTCAAATGGGATGTCCCAGGAAGTCGTTGCTCAAAAAAATAAAAAGACATCCAAGTCATTTACTTCACTTTAGTTCAATTTAGAGTGGTTGGGAAAGTTTGATAATGGAATTTCTAAAAAAGCTTGTTGTCCATTTCTTGTTTACAGTGACATTGATGCATCTATAACTATGTTGAATGTGATCAATCTCTACACATTCTCTTGGCACACTGGTTTAGGACTGAATCATTATGGGAAGTTGCACCAACATTGCCTATCTACTCTCTTAAGGTTAGAATGCTTCTTGTCCATTGATTCATCTTGCTTCATATTGCATTCCATTTACTAGGGTTTTTTTTCATTTGATTCATTGTGCCCCAGCATTGATCATATTGTGTAGATCAGATTTTAGATCATTTCTCTACACTCTTCTTTGTATTATTCCCATTGCTCTAGGAAGCTCAAATTATCTTTGAGGAGTTCGAATTGTCTCTAAGGAGAAATCCAATTTAGTTTGGTTTGGTTTGCCCTGAGGGGTTTCACTTGGGTTGCCATGTGTTTGCGATTTTGCCTTGAGGGGTTTTGGTGTGTATTATGAGAACTTGCTTCATTCTCAGCCTTATGAAGTTCTTAAGAGTTCTGCAAGATACCAAGCTTGGAGATCTGTTGATTGCCCTGCGGAGAGTGTGCAGCATTAGCAGATCTACCATCATGGTGTCCTCAACCACTATATATTATTTCATAAAGATGGTGAGCTTTACCATGCATATCAATAAGTGTGTTCCTTTTTGGTAATCTTGTTTGATTAATTTCAGCATCTGGTTTTTAAGTTTCATTTTTAGAACTCATTCAACCCCTCCATTTAAGTTCATTGGTCCACAAGTGGTATCAAAGCTTGGTGACCATTCTTGGAATTGACAACCCAGAAGAATGGAAGGGTAGAGGTCATCACATGCATGACCACCTCTCTTTGATGACACTAACTACACCTTCTGGGATGGGTGTGTGCAAACATACTTAAAATTATTTGAGTTTGATGTGTGGCAAATGGGATTGAAAGATTCAAAACACCATCAAAACCAAGAGTAATTTGGGATGAGGATGATAAGGTGTTATGAATGATTCAAAGAAATGTCATTGCTTCAACTCTCACTCAAGAGGAGTACAGCCAAGTCAGTCGCTACAAAATTGCCAAGAAGTGTAGGATACCTTGGAAGCAACTTATGAGGGCACAAATGTTGTAAAGCAATCCAAACTCCTTCTTTAGCTGAACCAGTTGAAGAACCTGAAGATGCAAAAAGAAGAGAGAATTCATCAATACTTCAATTGGGTAAGTGATTTGGTGAGTTCTATTAAAGGAAGCAGTAAAGACCTTCCAAAGAGCAAAGTGGTCTACAAGATTATCAGAACACTCAACCCTAAATACAAGCTGAAGATAGTGGCAATGAATGAAGTCAAAGGCTTTTACACTTTGAACTTTGAAACAAACTTCAAAGTGCTCTCTTGTAGAAGGAGTGCTGAAAGATTATCCCATTGCACTAACTACAAGCCCCAACCAAGGACCCAAAGAAAAAGGGAAAAAAAAGCCACAACCAAAAACATTCTTGTATAGTGTAGATGATATTGATGACAATAATCTTACTCTTCTTACTAGAAAAGTTAGCAGACTTCTTGCCAACTGTCATAAGGATTGAGAAGGAAGGAGAACAACCAAAAGGAAGACCATCAAGAGGCAAGTTTGAAGCTAAGGGATCTAAACCATCTTCTTCTACTGATATTTTGAACATTATTTGCTGCCTTTTTTATGGACGGGCCATCTTGCCTTGGAATGTCCTAGTGCTAAACAATTACAAAAGAGGCTAAGATGTGAGAAAAAGGAAAATCTATAGAGAGCAAATGGGATGATGACGAAGAAGCAAGTGAAGTAGAGGTTGAGGATGATAATACCTCCAACTCTCATCTTGCTTGCAAGACAATTGTCAACATTACTCTATCATGTGAAGATGAAGAGAAAGATCTAAGTAATAACAAAAAGGTCAAAACCATGGAGGAGAGGTACAAATGCATCAAAGAAAATTTTATTATATTGCAACAAATTTATCCAAAGTTGAAGAGTAAGCTACACCATCGTAATTAGAGTTTGAGCATGAAAGAAATTCATGCTTAACCCTAAGCAAAGTCACAGCTCTTAAGACTGAAATTGGTGAACTACCTGCTTTGAATGAAACTATAAAGTTGCAAGAAGAATAGAAGGATGAGTACAAGAAGTTGCTTTCTTGAATAACCACTCTCCTAGCTGAGAATGCCTCTCTCAATAAAGAGAATCAGGAACTACAACAAAAGGTGAGAAAAAGAGACAAGTGATCAAACAATTTGTACTTGGGAAGACTTAGATCATGTGCTTGATCAAGGAAGAAGTCTAAATGATAGGGGTAGTCTTGGCCACAAGCCTGCCTGACTAAGCTATTCTAAAAAATAAAGATCAAGAGAAACCCATCAAGACAAGTTCTATCATTCCTATGCTCCTAGATTTCCTAGATCTATAGTTTGCTATGTCATCAACTTGGTTACACTAGGGCCTTTTGGCCAAATAGAAACATTGAAATTCAAGATGTTGGTTGATGATGAGAAATAGTGCAGAAGGAATTTGCATAGATGAACCATGAAGAGATGGGTACCTAAAGGAAGTCCTCAAAGCTCATACCTACAAGACAAGCCACATGGAGTAAGGAATTCTCCAGCCAACATCTACCAAGAGACAAATCAAGGAGGGAACTACAAGCCAAAGAAGTAAGGAAAAGAAAGCAAGGAGAGTAAAGGTATCATTTCTCCGACCTATTAGTTTAGGGTTGCTACAATATTTCATATTATTTATTTCTTTGACCATGTTGTGCTCATAGAAAAATTTTCAAGATGTGTTGTTCTAAACATGCCCTGAAAATTTGATCTTGAGTCTAGGTGGAATGTACACCACTAAGACCAAGTCGCCTTGGGTCAAACATCCACATTTATGTGGGATGTCCTAAACAGGATCCCTAGGATGTCCCAATTGTGTGGGATGATAAATAAAAAACAGGGGTTTCTCACCAAGGCACATGCAAAAAAGCCCTAGACATCCTCATTCTTATCATTTGCATTAAATCTTACATATCCAAAGTGAAGGGAGGAGGGCATAAAGAGAAGTCATGAAGGAGATTGGCATGAACCAAGGAGACCACCATGCATCACTAGGGCAATAGACTTGCAAGGAAGAAGGCAATAGTGAAAGAGTTCTTCCACACCACAGAAAAGAGGGGAATACAAACCCTCTTTCAAATTTGAGGTAGCTAGAAAGAGGTATGAATCTCATCAAGGATTTCCATTACAATTGAGAGGGTTTTGATTTTAAGCCTTAGAGGAAGGCTTAGATCCAATCATACTTTGATGTTGTAAGATTTTCATTCCCTCTTCATCTTTCTATTGTCATTCTTGAGATTTTGGTTTATGAGTTCTTTTGCTATATTTATAGCATGGATGTTGAGACCAGTACTTTTAATACTCTTGTTAGAGGGACTCTGATTGCTGTTTCTCCTAGTATAATTAATTAGCTTCTATGGTTTGATGATTCAGATAATCATCATTTATGGGTGAACTCTTTTAGCGAAATTCTCTAACATTGTTCTTGCCAAAACTAAGAGAGAGTTCTGTCCTCGTTTGTGTGGAGACCCTAACTTTGTCATGAAGAGGAAAGACTACAAGGCTGACATGACTACAAATGCCTCCATACTCTTTCATTATTTTCTTGTAATAAGCGGTAGGAGTTATGATCACATGCTTCCAAAGCATGCCGTGGTGCTCTATTGTTTGCTTATAGAGATCAAGCTGGATTTTGAGTACATTATTTGCAGGGACATTATGTTAAAGCATTACAGGGTTCAAACATTTGGGCATCCATTACTGATATGTCTTATCATCAACGAGGGCATAGCCATCCCAACATGTCAATCATCGATGACAAGAAGGGGATGGCTGAGTATCTTGATAAGTGAAGCATTCATGGGAGTACAACTAGTGCATTTACACCTCAGGGCGTAAGGCCTTAGCTTTCAGATCCAAATCAGATGGTGATCAACTCAGGTGTTTCATGAGCAAGGTGATATAGGCCTTTGCCAAGACTCTTAGCAAGATAGACCACAATCTCTCCCGATGGTCAAACAGTTTGACAGGATTAAGCAGATGATCTCACAGGCCAACATTCCATTGTTGGAGGGAGCCTTACAAATCTCAAATGAGGAGCCAATTCAGACTCTCACATAGTCATATAAGGGGCACACTTCTAATCGGAGAGCTTCAAATCTAGGACCATCTAAGGGCTATGATTTAGGCAATGCTAAGGATTCTAATGAGAAGATTAGACCAATTGATAAGGCACCTCAGCAAGGGAAGTAGCAGGGCTATGAGGATCAGCCTCTTAGCTTTTATGGTTATGTATAGTAGGATGCACATGTGGAGGAGGAAGAGTCTTCCAAATGCCTAATTGATAATGATCCTTTTATCCAAGGCACCATGGATAGTTTCCTTGGTCTAGCCATACCAAAGACTTATCAACGACATTATTCCCATAATAAGTCTCTTGTTTAGCAGGATGTTCCTTCAGTCAATCAGTCTTCTTGGAGCACAAAGTTCAGGGTACACCCTCACTGGAAGCAAATAGTTATGATTGAGAAGCCAATTGTGGAGTCAGAGGATGAGTTTGTTGCATGTAGCAGATCGACTTGCAGTGAAGAAGAAGAGTATCAGCCAATAGACTAGGAAGATGGATCAGATGATACTGAGTCCCAAGGTTGAGTTCAATGGCTAGTAAGACTGTCCAACTTTTTGGGTGATGTCTAGAAAAGGGGAGAGTTTTGAGGACTATGTTAATCGACTTATGCTATGCCTACAGTCTAGGTTTATATATCTATTTCATGTCATGTTTTATGTTATGCTGGTAAACATTTATGGTTTCATGAGTAGTTATATATTATGATCATATGCTTCTATAATGCCTAGAAAGATTATTATGTTTGGTTCATTAGACTTGCTGGCGAGTACTAGAAATTTTACCTTGGATATTTTTGTCCTCTAAAAGCACTCACCCATTTTCAAGATTTTAGACATCACCAAAAAGGGAGAGATTGTTGATCAATCCCATGTTTTGGTGAGCTAAACCTCAAAAATGGAAAAGTTATCTTAGTCCACTTGAGCATGTGTGCATGGAAAGTTGTTTCAAGTCTGCTCAAGATATTCAGGATGCAAGGGAGCGGATTGGGAGGAGCTAGGACTTCACCTTTCTCAACTCCAAAGGTAGGGTAGGTGTCTTAACATAGGCCTGATTGAGTTCAGGTGGAAGGATCCAACCCAAGGTGGATGTCCCACCTGAAGGGTGGACTTGGGATGTCCTAAATTGACTAGGACACCCAACCTGAGGACAAGCCAATGACAAAGTGGATGTCCACACTTATCTAGAATGTCCCACCAAAATTGAGAGGAGTTGCAAAGTGGACATCCAAGTTTCAAATGGAACATCCTAGGTAGTTGTTGGTCCAAAATAATAATAAGCCATCCGAATCATTTACTTCATTCCAGTTTAACTTGGAGTGGCTGGGAAAGTCCAAGGATGGAATTTCTTCAAAAGCTTTTTTGTCTTGTTCATGTTTACCACTACTCACTTTGGCATTTATGCATCTACAACTATGTTGAATGTAATCAATCTCTACACATCCTCTTGCAACACTACTTCAAGGCTGAATCCTTGTCAGAAGTTGCACCACCATTGCCTATCTACTCTCCCATGGTTGAAATTCTTTTGTTTCATAGATTCATCTTGCTTTGTATTGTATGGGTTTTTCACTTTATTCATTGTACCCTACCATTGACCATATTATGTAGATCAGATTTTACATCATTTCTCTACACTTTTCTTTATATTATTCTCATTGCTCTGGGGAGCTCAGATTATCTTTGAGAAGTCCCATTTGGTTTGATTTGACCTAAGGGTTTCACTTGGATTGCTTAGTATTTGTGATTTTTCCCTGAAGGGTTTCAGTGTGTCTTGTGAAAGCACCACTTTGTTCTCAACCTTGTGAGGTTCATGGGAGTCTTGAGGTATACCAAGCTTGGAGATTTGTTGATTGTCCTGCAGAGAGTGTGTAGCATCTAAGGATCTACCACTGTGGTGTCCTCAACTACTAGTTATCATTTTGGCAACATAAAAGTAGTGAGCTTTACTATGCATATCGATGAGTGTGTTCCTTTTTGGTATCCTTGTTTGATTAATTTCAGCATTTGGTTTTTAAATTTCATTTTTAGAACTCATCGATCCACACTCTTCTGTACTATATCTTCAAAGATGTAGAGGAGCAGCCTCTAGGATGTTGTGTGTGTCTTACTTTGCAGTTTCCTTTACATGTGTTGTTAAAGCTAACTTGAATACTAACCTGGTTATGCTCCCACTAATTGTTTATGTATGTGTTCATGATTTAGGTATATTGCATGAGAACTAATTCTATATGCATATTTGGTTACATTAATGATGGTAGTAACTAGTTTACAATTCTGTTTTCCTAACTTCTTCTAGTAAGACATTGTTAACCAGTTTTAAAGTTTAGACCACTTAGAGTCTACTCTCCTTTGAGGGACTCATGTTAATGCTGGATGCTGCTAATGATAAAGTTGCTACACTTGGTATAAAAGCAATAGGTCTAGTGTTCAATGATTGAAGTAGTTGGTTACAGGCAAATGATTGAAGTGTTGTAGCTTTGATGGTTGTAAAGCATGATGGCAATTGATGGGTGTGAGGTGTGATGTTTATTGGTGGTTCCGATAGTAGTTGTAGAGTATCAGGATTTCAAGTACCTGTGATACCCCTCAGTTTCTCCAAATTTACCAAAAAAGAGAGAGAGAGAAACAAGGAAAGAAAAATTAAAAGAAGAAGTTGAGACACGGTGAAAATTTGGTGTAGATGCAATATTTTGGACAAGAAGCAGTTTGCTCATGCCAAGCATTTGCTAGGAAGAACCTAGACAAATCAGCATTGATGCAAACTTTGGCTAGGAAGCGCTTTAGAGATGCCAGGTATTTGCTAGAAGGGATCAATTAGACACTAATGATGGTTTCTGTACCCACAATCCTGAGGAGAACCTTTTAAAAATGTTTGCTAGCGGTAGACAGCATAGATGAGGAGAAAGCCCATATCCTTGTGAAAGGATAGGCAAGCGTTCACAATCATACAGGTGGTTGATCTTATTTACTTATGTTACTACGAGCCTATTTACTTACATCACTATAATAGATAAGAGATATCCACATTTTAAGTAAACAAAAAGTTTCACTCTAGATGAGTCCATTATTTGATCCCAACTGGGTCAACCCCTACCATCACCATGAAATATTTCATTTATCGTATATTATCCTTAAATCTATCAAATTTTTGAATTAATTCTCAACACATCAGCAGTATTTTTTGCTATTATGATTTCTATACTTTTTCTTCAATGCCCATCCCTTTTGTCTGCTTACCTAGTGTGGAAACATGTCATGAAATCATTTTTCAAAAAACAATTAAAAAGGCAAGCTAATGTGAAAATAAAACCCTCTATTTTCCTAACAAATAAAAAGAATATTCAAGTTACCTTAGTAATACTTAATTACAAGCATTCTATTTAAAAAGCACAATAGTTCAATTCCTTCAAGATAGTTGCTATTTCAATATTTTGACTTCTATTTCAGTGATACATATCATCAACTAACCCTTAATGACATTAGCCACTGATTTCATAACTCTGATGACCTTTCAGAATCTATCTGATCTTGAATATATGGATGTGGACCAGAAAAAAAAAACACTTTTGAATAATAAATGTACATCCGCATATAAACCCATTCATGTTTATGTAACTACAAGGTGCCGTTGTTGGTGATATTTTTGGGAAAAACAACTACATGAACATGACAGTAATCTATGTCGTACCTTGTAAATGACTTCAACATTTTCAATAATTTTTCAGAATCTGATCCTGGTACTCCCGAAGTAAATACTCGAATATGAAATGACTGAACCACAAATGAAGAAACAATGTTCTGAGAAACAGTTAACCAACAATAAAATTTAAATGAGGAGTATTTATGTTACTAAAACATTAGTCAAATTATCTTAAAAAGGACCTAAAAGTATGGTAATGAGAAAATTATCAGAACAACACTTTGTACGCTGCTAACATTTCAAACTATATAAAACATAAATTCGAAGACACCAGACTCAGTTTCTTGAGAATCAGTTAAATTCATTTTGGAAGGAATGAACAATACTCTTTAATCAGATAAACTTTCAAACAACTAAAGATAGATGTTCAGTCCATAACAGTATCAAATCCTACTTTTCACTTTTTATAAACAAACTATCAATAACATTCATCAGCAGGCACAAAATTTTGAATAGATTTAAGGACAATAATGACCTCTCATTGATCATATGTTATAACATTCTTAACGGACAATGTTTCTACCTATTGACATTGCAGCTAAAAACTGTCACCAGGAGCCGGGAAAAGAGTTGGAAATAAACTCTATAGTTCATTTTAGAACTGCCAAAACGACACATTTAACCAGAGACCGAAACATTTTAAAGATATTCCTCTTTCTTAATAACAACTCCAAGATATAGTGGTATTGCAAAATGCGAGTTTGTTGAACACGAATGACGAAGGTAAGAATGAAATCACCAAATAATAGATCACGATATTAGAGGAACACATAAATCATTCAACAACGATGACAAAGCCGACGAAAACCGACGATAGCATAGAATATACCGTAAAGCACAATCGGACGCCTCTGGCGTTAAACTCCGTCAAAAAGATTTTACGTACATCTTCTGGTACATGCTCTTAATAAAGCAGATATGATCCAAAAACTCGCCTCATAACGTATTCAAGAAAATAACGGAACGATACTCTTCCAAGCACCAGCCAAAAAGATAAAGAAAAATGTTCTGTCCCTCGACACTCTTCCGTTTATGTTTACTGTAACGCTGATAAAGGTTGTGATAAAGCTAGAACAAACAGAAGCACTAAAAGAGTGCTTAGAGCTTAATACTAGATAGTAAATTCAAGATTGAAAGAGGCACAGAACAGATACAAGAAAGACGTCAATTAATGTCACTTTGGGTAGTTGAAATTGCAGAAAGACATTTCCAGTAAGAAAGCAGAGCAGAAAGGAAAAGAGTTGCACACTTGAACAAAGGCAAAACATACAGAGTGCAGGAAAAGGAAAGATAGAGCATCAAAAGAAGGGATACAGATGCGAGAGGGAGTTTCATATAACTTTTAAAGAGTACCGACAAAGCTTCATCTATCGTAAAGATATTATTAAAGCCACTGCAATAAGAACATCAAACCAAATCCAGAGTCAGAGAGCAGGCTAGTGTTCTTTCTGTATAATAGAGGACAATGCTGTAGCTTCTCTCGGCAAGGAAGGCCAAGACGCGAACAATGTCATGTAAGAATGAATGAGATGCGTGTTTAGCAGCAAACGGATGCATTTCTCGCACCTTCAAAAAAATTCGAAGTGAAAGTTAATGAAAATTGGACGTCTCCACCGGCGTATGCTCTGCAAGCAAGGAAACTATGCACGAGTTAAACAGTAGTCTATCTCCGCGATTCCTGTAAAAGGAAGCTTAGCTAGGTCATGAAGCCTGTTTACTGAAGTGAATATTGTCGGCCTGACGCTCCGGCTTAACCTACCATGCATCCTTATCATATTTGTCGAATCAATATTCAATATAGAGCTCTGCATGCCCAAGCCAAGGTAGAGTCCACGAAGAAGAAGAAGTGATGAAAAATCCATCCCTAGATACAAGTTTTGGTCCCACAATTCGTGCCTGCTTGTCCATCTTCATTCCCTCCGACCTTGCTGTGAATCTTTGCGTTGTAATTTCAGTCTGTCGGAAGTGCAGTAGGTTCCTTGCCCTTGCAAAACATCTGGCAAATTAGGGTTTTGAAGGCAACCACGGCCACACTAGCCAACAGAGGTGACTTTCCGTATTCTATACCATTATGGGTTGTTGATGGGCCATTTTATAGCTATTCGCTCCAAACAAACTTTGACTTTTTTTGAATTTTTGCTTTACTATTTCATTTTGTTGGTTTGGATTTAATTCGCAACAGAGTTACTCCAAAGATTTGAGCATTTAAAAAACCAGGAAAGAGAAGAAAAAAAGTAAATTAAAGCTACTTTCCCAGATTTGGGAACAAAAGAACGTCGATTCTTCTTTTCTAACAAGTTATCAAGATACAGGAGTTGTGAAAAAAGAAAACGCCGACCACGCTACTCTGTTTTCGTTATCTTACCTTGTTCTGTAAAATGCCCAGCCCAGACAAATATCTGCAATCCCGGAAGGAATCTAAAGGCATCTACGATTTGCCGGACAGCTTACACTACTATCGTGTTGCTCTTAAGTAGACGGATTAATTCACGAATTTGGAGATTTTCAAATGCTGCCAATATATTTGGATAAAGCTATCTGGATTACTTGTACGGAATTACTTAGAAACGTATTCATGGCACAAGTTAGTTTGTTTCATATACAAACGTAATAAAACTCCTCTGCTTCTGTGAGTTTCATTATGCTGCAAAATTTGAAGGAGAACTCATCCGTGAGATTTCGTGCATTACTCCTTTGCTTGTTTGCGTGATCTTCATCATGCAAAATGCGAAATTTGAAAGAGAACTCATCCATGAAAATTTAGCTTGCGGATTTCTAACCTGCCGCTAACCCTTACAGCCGGCTTCTTCAGCATCCGAGCTTAAAACCTGCAATGGCGGAGTTTGCTTTGGTTCTGTGATGCATGTACCATATGTAAACAGCAAAGGATTTAAGAACGGTGCAGATACGGACTGTGCAGTATGCAAAGTGGATGCGTTGTTAACTGTGTCCATTTATCCTTTTTTCTTGGTGTTCAAACATGTTTCCTGCTCTCTCTCTCTCTTTAGACATTGATGTTCAGGAAACTAAAGCTAAGTTGACAACATTTCCGGTTCTTAATAACGCGGCCAATGAAAATTTTAGGGTGGCTGCTTAGCTTCTTCATCAATTTCTTGTTTTAACTATTAGAAATTAAAGTTGGCTGGCTCAACTCTGCAATTGTACATCTGCCATGCATACGGGTCACAAAGGATGCGACTTCTGCTATAATGGCTGACCGCAGAGTACAAATCAGAGAGAGAGCCCCTGCACTACCATAGATATCAAATTAAGTCGTGCCAGCCTCCTGCGTAATAAGTTAAAAACTTCATGATTATTCTACTCAAATAATTTTCATTGTACGATTACTGGAATAGATTCGCATAGTCAATCTTTCACGAATCATAACACTGCTGTGATCCTTTATCGATCATGGCCTTGTGTCTTTGGCAATTTGAAACTCTTTCAGAACTGAAGACCAGAAGTGTTATCCTTCATAATAAATGAGATAGGACTAATCCATAACACAAAATTTGTACTCGAATAATTATTCTTGGATGAGGTTGACATCCGCAATTGTAGTGTTATCAACAAGGTTGTTGAAAAATGTTGAATAAAGAAGCCAACATTTATATACATGAATGCACCACCCAGGTACGGTACTTGCAGGTGACAAAAACATTTACTGCGCAGACATTATGGTGTTTGCTTACTCTACTATACCATTTCTTTTTACAGTGAATATCACCGTATTAACATATTTTTGAAATTAAACTATAATAAACAGGATTGCTAGAATTATATTACAATTGGTTGTAGAATAATTGTTTATCTTACAAGCAGTAGGCACGATTTTTTGGGACGCGATTTTATCATTGTTAAACCCTGGTCATAATATCCAGAGGTTCCAGGATATTCTTAACAGCCGAAATCTTTTATACAAATACCGTAAATAACGTAGGAAAGATTATAGTAGTTGGAAATCGAGACACAAAAAAATGGTTCTTATACAATTCATATTTACTAGCGTGCTTTTCTCTTCTTTGCAAAACCTGATAACGCTACACAGAATGTTCTGTCCCTATTTTATTCGGATGAACTTTTAGTGTTTTTACTATTAACAAGAAGATCAGAGTCATCCCCTGATAATATTACAAAATAATTTAATTTCGGCCTAACATATTAATAATCAAAATCCTTGGTTTTGAATGTAAGTGAATCATGTTCCTGAATACTTTAGTTAATTAGGTTTTTGAAGATGCAAACAAAAACAAACTAATAAATATAGCTTGCGCAATGCACGTATTTTGAAAAAGAAAAGCTCAAGTTTTTATTAACAATAATTATAGGATGATTTTTAGCAGCTACAGCTCTTCTGGAATGTATACATGCTGCTGGGATTTAAATTTCTTCTTCGTCTATGATACTTTTCATCAAATTAAAGTGAAGTACTTCAACCTAAAAACGATTGTCATTATTACGATCTACTGGCAAGAACTATTACCGCTGCTGAACAGTATTTGATTAGTCGATTCATTATATTTTTTGTATATCCATTATAATTTGTGTGTCGTTTATCTATACTTACTACAAACGTAAGATCTGCATGAAAACTTCTTGATATCACCCGATTGCTAGCTTTGATAAAAAAATTATCGCAGACCTTTGAACTTGAAAACATCCTATATGAATGCCTTCAAACGGCGAAGCTAGTGCCTATTAGTATAACATGGTTCGATCAGATTCTGATGATTTGTACCAAGTCTTAACTTTAATGTTAGCCTTACAATAAAAACTAAGTAAACAATCATACGTGAAGATCAAATACGAAGTCGGGGAAAATTGGATAATGGAATCAGTTTCCAGACATTGGAACTTAGCGCAAGATCAAAGAATAAAAACGAGATTAACACCAGCTTAATTGAATCAATCAGTTCGATTTTGATATTAAAAATTACATTGCGCAAATGTGAGAGAATTTTACAAGCACCTATGATTATGCCGTTGGGTCTGACCTGCCAGTGCTATATCATAGACATATGTAATAATTTTATAGTTACCTCCGAGAGGGCTCAGGGCTGTTGAGACATAGCAAGGTCTTAAAAACTTGTTGCTTTGGTTGAAAAACAGTAGACAGACGGTGCATCAATTTTGGAAGCTAACAGCTCTTTCGTTTTTATTTGGATACAGCAAAACCAACTGTTTAGACTATTGATTTGGGTTGAATATATAGTTTTTTTATCATCAGATGACCAATGACCACAGTGACGGTAAGGTGCTTATTTCTCATGTGATTGTTAGATCATTCATGATAACAATAAAAAATAAATCAACAGAAAAGCACAATAATATATTCTAGCAAAAAAGAAAAAAACCCCAGCAAAAAATGGACTCCTAGACCTTTATGTCAGATGAGAGAGAATTTCTCAAACACAATTAACTGTAGAGAATGGGAAAGAAGAAAGCACAAGGATGAAAGCTAAACACACTACCTTCAAAGCTTCCTTGTAGTCATATTTATAACATGGAATGGACATCCATAGGTAGTGTTCACCAGATGTAAGTAGTAAAATAAAGGAAATGAACAATAGTTTTACATTGACTATATATTTCAAATATGTGCAGTTAAATACTTAACATTGTAGTTTATTACAACATAACTATTATACCATACAATTACAAAAAAGATAGCGTTTGTAATCAAAGAGATGACAATATCTAAGCTTATAGTTGCCTTCACTTTATTGACTATTCTCCCTCTTGAAGGCAAAGTTGTGAAGCCTAATCCAAACCTTAGATGATATCACCTTCCATGACACCAACTATTCAACCATAAAAATTTTTCAGCTGAAAATTTTGTCATCATATCAACAAGATTCTCTTTTTTCTTAATTTTTTCTAGAAAAATCCTTTGTTCATTTATCTGCTCTCAAATATAGTGATATTGTATTTCTATATGCATCATCCTATTGTGGAAAGTAGAATTCTTGGATATATAAATTACACTTTGGTTATCATAGCCAATTTTCACATTTTTTTTATGAATTTCAAGTTCAACCACTAATCTATGAAGCCATGTTGCTTTCCAACTAGCTAGGTTTGTAGCAACATATTCTACTTCAATAGCAGATTGAGCTACACAAGACTGCAATTGGCTTTTCCAATAAATAGCAACACTTAAGATATTAAACACATATTCACTAGTTGATTTTCTATTGTCTAAATCCCCACCCTGATTAGCATCCACATTACCATGTAGAATGGACAAATCACTTTGATAACAAATACCAAAGTTCATAGTACTACAAAAATATCGAAAAACGCATTTTATAGAAATCCAATGTTGTTTTCCTGGATTAGACATATACCTGCTAAGTTCTCCAATAATGTATGCAATATTAGGTTTAGTACTAATCATTACATGCATCAAACTACGACAGCACTAGCATATAGAATTTTTATCATGAGTTTTTTTTCATCATTGGGGCATTGTTCAACTGAGAGTTTCATCCCAGTTTCATAGGGTTTTGCCATAGGCTTACAATCTTGCATATTACATCTTTTTAAGATATTTTGCAAATATACAGATTGTCCAACCCAAAGTTTGTTATTACCTTTGTTTCTTTTAATTTCCATATCCAAAATTCTTTTAATAGCACCAAGATCTTTCATCTCAAATAGAGAAGAAAGAAGTTGTTTCAACTCCTTAATTTCATCCATGTCACTTCTTGCTATTAACATGTCATCAAACATATAGCAATAAAATTAAGAGTTTTCCATTGTTTTTGACATATAAGTAGCAGTCTTCTTGACTTCTAATGAAGCCAAGATTTAACATGTGCTCATAAAATTTTTGATTCCACATCCTTGGTGCTTATTTGAGCCCATACAATGATCTTAGCAATCAACACACCATATGCTCTTTTTCTTTCACTTCATACCCTTTATGTTGAAGCATATATATTTCCTCCTCAAGATCACCATTGGAAAAAGTAGTTTTTACATCCATTTGTTCAATTTCTAGATTATAAATTGTTGCTACTGATAGCAATAATCTAATGGATGTTAATTTTACCATAGGGAGAAGATTTCATCATAATCAATTCCCTTCTTTTGGGAATAACCCTTAGCAACAAGACATGCTTTAAACTGGTCACCAAATTTAATTTTGAACACCCACTTACATCCAATTGGTTTTCTATCAGATGGAAGTTCAACCAATTCCCATGTCTTATTCTTATGAATAGTAGACATTTCATCATCCATCACTTACTTTCATTCTTTATGATAAAGAGATGTACATGCTTCATCATAAGTAAGTGGTTCAACTTTACCGATTGAAATTTGATCTTCAAACCAAGTGGGTAACTTTCATATGCCACCAGACCATCTTAGAGGTTGTGAAGTTGATGGAGCATCATGTTGATAATCTATTTCCTCATCTTTACTTACATCTTCCCTATATTTGTTTCTTGTATATTATTCACACCATCCTGTTGGTAAAGAGCAATATCTCTTGCCAAGGAAGGATGACCCTCTGAATTTCCTTTATTAACTTGAAAAGATACATGATCAGGTGTTGCATCATTAGAGAGATTTCACTTAATATGTTTACAAGACTCTCTAAATACAACATCATGACTATAGATAACCCTCTTAGTTTCTAGGTTGTACAACTTATAAGCTTTAACACCATGACCATAACCAAGGAAAATACAGTTTATAGACTTATAGTATAATTTTGATTTATCAATTTTGGGAATGTGAACATAAGCTTCACATCCAAAAACTTGAAGATAATTCAAATTAACAGACTTTTCGCTCTGTATTTCTTCTAAAATGTTTCCATCAATTGCAAAGGATGGAGACTTGTTGATGAGATAGCAAGGAGTCATTGTAGCTTTAGCCCAAAAATGTTTACCAAGACTAGCTTCACTTAGCATGCATCTAATTCTTTCTAGCATTGTTCTATTAAAATGTTTAGCTACTCCATTAAGTTTGGGAGTTCCTAGAATAGTCTTTTTCCTATATATGCCATGCTCTTTACAAAAATTATCAAAAGCATGGGAGTAAAATTCACCACCATTATTTGTTCTGAGAACCCTTATTTTCTTTCTTGAATAATTTTCAACAAGAGCTTTGAGCTCTTTAAATTTTTCAAACACTTTAGACTTATGTTTCATTAAATAGATCTAAGATTTCCTTGAAAAATCATCAATGAGTAAAACATAATATGTAACACCTCCATGTGAGAATGTTTGCAAGTCTTTAACTGGTTCACATACATCACTATGTATTAACTCGAACACTTGATTAACTTTAGCATTACTTCTAGGCAATCATGAACATGTTTGTTTACCAAGTAGGCAATGATGAAAAAAATTTAAAGATTCTTCTGTGAGGTTAATTTTACCTTTTTTATGTAGTTCCTTTAAACCTTTTTCACTTACGTGTGCCAATCTTCTGTGCCAAAGATCAATGCTTGAATGCAAGTCAGTAATAACTACCATGTTGAAGTTGTGTTGCAACGTACTTGCTTCCAACTGGTATAGTCTTCCCACTTTTACACCTATGGCTAGAGGTAAAGACCCTTGCAAGATTTTACATTTTCCTTCACCAAATATGATAGTTAAACTTGTACAATCTAACTCACTCACAGACTAAAGACTCATTGTAAGTTTAGGTACATGATGAACATGAGATATAGTTTTAATGGTTCCATCCTTAAATTGGATTTTAACTTTATCATATCCAACAACATGACAAAGACCATCATCACCTAGTTTGACCACACCGAGATTACAAACAAAGTATTCACAAAACCATTCAAGGTGTTGAGTACAGGGATAGGAAGAACCAGAATCAATATACCAAGAAACTCTCTTAGTGTCATCAATTGATGACACCACATACAAATCTCCCTCTTGATGAGAAGGAGGAATTATTAGTTGCAGATGCTTTTCCTTTCTTTGTTGCTTTACAATCTTTTTTAAGATGACCAATCTCTCCATAGTTTCAACATCTTGGTTTTGTGGAATTTTTTTTTGGATTTGGGAGGTTTAAACTATGGGCTTTTATTCACCTTTAAGTTGGAGTTTTTGGCAAGGAAAAGATCACTTTGGACAAGGGGAGACCTTTTAATCCTTCTTTCTTCACTAAGGAGTTGGGCTATAATAGTATCAAAATTAAAAGTTGACAGAATTACTCATTGATGTTACAAAAGTATTCCAAGACTTAGGAAGAGACTCTAAAAGATACATACAATGATCTTCTTCTTTCATTTTATCTTCAATTGCTTCAAGTTGCATCATGATATTGTTGAAGATACTTAGATGATCAGTAATTAACATACCTTTAGTCATCTTGAGTGTGTGTAAATTCCTGCTACGAAACAATCTGTTAACAACATATTTTGTTTGGTACAAATCTTTTAATTTTTCCCATAGGTCTTTGATAGTTAGAACTCCAGAAACATTGAGCAGCATTGAACGAGAGAGACACAAACAAATTTTGCTTCGTGCCTTTCTATCCAAGGCCTCCTAGTCTAAATCCGTGATAGTAGCAAACTTTGAATCAACAATTAGTTGCCAAAAATCTTTGATGACAAGAAGATCCTCCATGTACATTCTCCAAACTTTGTAATCATTACTAGAGAATTTTTCAATTTTGATTTGTGCTAAGTTTTTCATATCTTGAAATCAAAAAACACCACAAAAGAAGAAAAAAAAAACCACCGCAAAAGAACCTAGCTTTGATACCAATTGTGATTTTTAGATCGTTCGTGATAACAGTAAAAAAATAAATCAATAGAAAAACACAATAATATATCTTGGGGAAAAATGAGAAAAACCCCAGCAAGAAACAAGCTCTTAGACCTTTATGTTAGCTTAGAGAAAATTTCTCAAACACAATGAACAATAAAGAATGGGAAAGAAGAAAGCATAGGGATGAAAGCCAAACACACTACCTTTAAGGCTTCCCTATAATCATATGTATAGCATAGGATGGACAGCTATAGGTAGTGTTAACCAAATGTAAACTAGATATTAATAGCAGTAAAATGACGGATATGAACAATAGTTTTACATTGACTATATCTCAAATATCTGTAGTTAAATACTTAACATTGCAGTTCATTACAACATAACTATTGTACCATACAATTACAAAAAAGATAGTGATTGTAATCAAAGAGATAACAATATCTGAGCTTATGTGAATGGCAGTTACCTTCACATTACTCACATCTGAAGTCATAAGATCTCATTCGAGCCTAGGTGTAACTACTTAAAGGACATTAGGCTTTTACTCATCCAGTAATACTAAGAGACCTTCACAATAGGTTATCAAAGTTATATAAACTCCAACCCAGGCACGAGAACCCAATTGCTACCTAGTACCTACTCAGTCTATTAGGAATGATATATGGACTCGCCTAGTTATGGCCTAGATTAAGAGTCTCAAGACATTGCCTTGAAAGGATGAGTATTGAGCCTCTAGGTGAGATTCTTTACAGTTTCCTCAAGATTAGTATGATGTATTAAGATGGTGTCTTTTCTAGTTGGATTACCAAAGATAGTGTAAGAAAACATTTTGAGGGTATCACTGCATCATCATTTGGAGTAATAGTAAGGTGTTTATTTCTTAGGTTGCAAGGCTTTTGGTTTGAACTTGGATGCAACCACTCAAAAGCAAGATTTGGCTCATCCACCAAACCCTCTTAGTACCTCTTTTTGGCAGAACAAGCATTGAGCCTGTGGGTAATTATTCTTACTCTATATATTATATAAAGGAAAGCTTACTTATAACAGCTTCAAGCTTCAACACAGCCACCCAAAAGTAGGATTTGGCTTTTCCACCAAACCCTCCTGGTACATTTTTTAGCATAACAAGCATTGAGCCTCTGGATGATGATCCTTTTACTCTATACAATATAAAGAAAAACCAAGCTATAACAATTTTGAGCATGAATGCAGCCACTTAAAAATAGGATTTGGCTCATCCACCAAACCCCACCAGCAGCTCTTTTTAACAAATTAAGCATTGAGCTGTACGTGATCATCCTGTTACTCTATACAATATAAAAGGAAAACTTAGCTATAACAATTCATCCTAGTCATTGGCGGCTGGTAGTATTTCTGTTATTGAAATTTAGCAATAACGGAATAGTATTAATCAATAAAAATTCACTGCCTTGAACGATGGTTTCAATACCTCACTGTATAGTACAAGGGATGTCTCTGCCTGTTTTAAGGATGGAGCATTCTGATATTACTCGGCAGTTATGGAAAATATAGCAATCAATGAATAATATAACATATAAAATCATTCATCATTGTTTCTTTACTATGTTTTTTCTGTTTGTCTGCTAAGAAAATATTTACGAAGTAATAAGATAGCAAAGTTTGGAAACCGCAAAGCAGAATAACGGCATGTTCTGCTTGACGCTTACCCGTGAAAAAGAGCACCTGTTCATCCATTTCTGCCAGGTTTATAGCTGAGATTTGATTCACAAGCACATAATTAATTCATACGTAAACTTACCATTCTTTGCAGACACATCATAATCTGCGTTTTGGGTCAATTCCTTGCATAATTACAGAGACAATAGCAAGAATTCTTTCTATTGTTAAATTTTAAAAATGAAACCGACGGTTGGAAATATCGATCTGGTCAGCGGTAATAAAGCTGCGCAATGTTGTTTCTTGAACAAATTGATTGGAATGACATTAGCTTGCTTCAATGCCTCTCTCTGTGCGTGAAGCTGTAAACACTTCTAAATAGTACCTCTGTTTAATACGAGTATTACTTTTTTATTTTTTTAAAAATAATATATTTATGAGATCTTCTGAAGCCGTATAATTTTTTAAGCCATTTCTTTTTATAATTTTTTATAATAATACCTTTTTTTATTTCTCCACACACAGTCAGGTCTGCTGCCGTGTAATTTTACTGAAGCCATTTCAGGTTGATAACTCAAATTTTAATTTTATTGCAGGGAAGGAAGCCTTATGCTAAAGTGTATGACACTTGGCTTCCTCCATACTCAAGCCTTGTAACGATAAAGAACATGAGCATTTGTTTGAAACAAAAATTAAAATTAAAATATATAAAATAAATGAATCCGGAATTAATTTATTATTCAAACCAGCAAAAGATACCACTTTATTGGAAACGTTTCAGACTCCATTGATTTGAAACTCTTGTCTACTTGTATTACATTTCTTCACATCAATTAAAGAGTCTTGAATTGAATTTTGATTAATGCATCCTCTAAAGGTATATTACATATATTCAACTCAATGAATTCATCCTCTTGTGAAGGTTTATCACGTTTATTTACATCAATGAAGTAACTTTGAATTGAATTTTATATAAAGAATTTTTTTTACTTATAATGTGACTATAGTTACATCTAAGACATATAATTAGTGTGATACATTATAATAATTATATATAATGATGCATGAAGTTTGATTCAAACTAGCAACTTCTTGGTTGCAACTTTTTGTCAGATAATAAGCTAACCACTTGATGCATGATGTGTTAGCCTGGTGGTAGGGGTCTTAGTCTAGTAACCCTACGTCACACGTTCAATACTAATAGTTAGCATTGAGTTATAACCTTCTATAAATCTTGGAGTTTATGTTTCACTTACTTTGGGTTCCAACACCTTTAGCAATTTTTTCAATGATTTGCAAGTCACAAGTTCAATTCCACTAGGTATACTAATTTGACACATGTTTATGTTTAATGAATGTTTCATGAAAGTTGGTTATGGCTATATATTCTAGGGGTATATATAGTTATCTAATTTTGGTTTGGACACTCTCAATGTTTGGCTATTCTATTTTATTTATAATTCAATTTATTGCTAGTAGCACATACCTTGACTGGTTAGTTCATTATCTCATAAGGATTTTCAGGCAAGAGGTCCATAGTTTAAGCCATCTATAAGATATCATTATATTCCTTTATAATTCTTTTAAGATATTATGTTAGCTATATGAGCCGAGGTTTAGCTATAGTCAAATTATTTTGGGTTTTATCATATACTTTATTTTATATATTTTTAATAATTATGATTTATAGACAAGAGATTGCTAGTTCTAATCACAATTTAAGGGGTTAAGTTGTAACCAATAACATTTTTTAATGATATTTATCTACAAGATATATACTTAAATTAGAACTATAACTATATAATTCATTATTGCTCACTAAAATTGAATACATAATTTGAAGATTCCAAATCAAGAGTGCGATTACTAGAATAACACCTCATTGTAGCATCATTATATTCCTCGATAAAGGGTAATCACCCAAAGGTTTGATGCTTAGCATGTTCCCCTAAGTAGACATCCTTAAAATTAGAAAATTATTTCTCCTCCTAAGTAGACATCCCTAAAATTGGAAAGTTATGCCTCTTTGTATTATTTTTGGGGTTTTCTACTCAAGTGATTAAGCATGTAATGTACTCTAAATTTTTTTTGCTTATTATTAAATTTTTTTGGGATTCACACCATTGCTCTCCCTCCACCCCCACTACCCTTCCCTGCCATCCCTCCTCAATGTTTAACAAGTTTGCTATATGTCATGTGTACCTATAGTAAAATTATTTTGGTTTTCAACACTTCTCTTAATGTGTTTTATAACTCAACTAGTAATTTAATTTATTTGTCCTTAATGATTACAAGTATGAAGTAGAGTTTATGTATGTTTATACTTTTTACTTTGGTCATTTTGATAAATTTATCCTTTGATCATTTTAAAACATGGGGTCCCTTAGAGTGGGAATGTTAGGTTAATTGTATATTTATGAAACTCAAGCTAATATTTTATTACATTTATATAAATCTAAAGGATTTGTTTGACCAATGAATTTGTGTAAAATACATTAGTATCAATAAATCCTTAGTACATTAAATGTGTCCACTATTCATATAACTTGAACATGTCTTCTATATAATTCCTTAGAACTAATGCTAGTAGCTTGAAGAGATTTACCATTTACTTTTAAAGAAATTTATCTTACAATATTCAAATAATACATGTTGTTCATCTTCTACTATTTCTAATAAACATAATCAACATATTTTGTCTTCATGCAACTCATTGTTCCATTTTCTAATTTCGACTTGAAGATGCTATAATCCCATTCTTACTTTGCTAATTAGTGATCTCATAGATATTAGAATTGTTGCAAGTAGATGTTTTATTTCAACATGTTTGTCACCTTTAATATTTTCCCAATAAAATTGAATCTTTTCTTGTATTTATACCTCATTTTGACATCTCTCTAAATATCTATTTGTAATAGGTTTACAAGCTTGATTTAAATACAGTAATATATCAATATTATTATTACCCCATTTTCTTAGGTACAATTATTTTTCATGGAACCATCGATATTGTTGAGATTTTCAAATGATCTTTCTTAAGATCTTATTACCATTTTTATTATTCAAGTAAAACGTATAGAACTGAAACATTACTTTAGCTTCCAATGGTAACAAATTAGCTTCTAATAAAAGTATTACGTAAAGGATTTGAGTTTTCACTTTGAATTCATTCAATAAAAATTGCTTTTAAAGTTTTCTCAAATTTTTTTCTATAATTCTTGATTAAGACTTGGACTCCATGCTACACATCCATAAAGAATTATAGTTTGTACAATCGTTTAGAAAAAATATTTTTAAATTGTCTAAATCCAAATATTACGGTCTTTTAGTGATTCACAACTTCTTGTAATATACAATACATGTACTTATAATTTTAAAAGTATTCTAAGCTCAAGTATATTATATATATTCACCATTCTAAGTTTTCTATTATTTGTCTTGAAAGTGTAATATCTCTTATTCATTCCACAAATTAGCACTTTTGTTTTATTAACATTCATATTCATTTTTATATATTCACACAATATTAATTTTTGTTCTAATAATTAGTTAATGTAACGTTGTTTTTAGCCACCCCCACACCCCTTTTTTTTTGGGGAGAATGGGGATCGATGTTCGACCCTAAAAAATTTAATAATAAGTAAAAGAAATTCAGAATACATCACATGCTTGAAAATGAATATAAAATATAATAAAAATTCTAATTTTAAGAAATTTTAATCACATATACAATCTTATAATTAAAGCTTTGAAAAAAATTAAGTCTTATTAAGGAAGAATATCCCAATCCTAACAACATTTACATCATTTTCAACATTCATGCTTGAATTTAAAATAGTAAAATGATATGAAACAGAGAGTGATGGAGTGTCAAAGTGTTGCATCAATGGGCCCCCATTGATGCAACCCCATCTACATGGTGTGGCCCCATCAACATTGACATAGCATTTGTTATGTTTATGGGGCCCCATCGACATAGCTCCACAATAAAGTCTATAAATACGTGATCACCAGCTGTGTTTATGGAGGTAATGTCATAGTTGTAGTAGAGATCTTGCAGTTTTGTCATATGAGAGTTAGAATATTTCTCTAAGTGCCTACAGCAGAAGTTAGAAAGTGTACGAATCTTTATTCAAGCATTGATGTACTTGAGCACACCAGTGTGAATGGCAACAAAGATGAGCCTTTTAATCAAACCTTGTAGCATCTGGAATAAATTAATGATTTATTTTTGCATTTACTATTTTCATTAATTACGTAATTAATTAGACTAAAGTAGATTTCAATTGATTAATTAAGTAATTGAGCTAAATAGATTAAGCACATAAGTACGACCACTTCGAGCATAACATACAACACTTGGTAATTCCAGTAGTGCTTAACACTTGTGATGAGTCATCATTTGGGTGATGGATATCGCAGCCTATCTCCTCATCTATAAATAAGAGGTAGACAGATGAGTCAGTAATCAGAAGTAGGAAGTGAGTCAGTTTTAGAATTAAGTTTGATTTTAGTTTTTGCTTTTCTTCTCAACCCTTTTCCTCTCAGTGTATGCAGGCAATGTGGTGATTGTAATTGTACGACATCCTTTATTCGAGTGTGACGTACTTGGACATGCACATGACTGGAAATAAAGATCGAGATTACTTCATCATTGCAGCATTCACTTAGTTTAATTAATTAATTATTTTTTACTACTTTCTTAGTTAATATTTCTCACCCTTAAACTCATGTTAAACATGGAATGAGTACGACTTGATTACGAGCATTTAAGTGTGACTACTTGGTAACCTAGTAGCGTACCTAGGATCTGCGCTTGGTAATCCTAGTGGTAGTCATGCACGAAGTCCAAGATGTGTACGGATAATCAAGGAACAGATGCTCATCGCACTTAGGCTAGCTTAGATTCTCTCTCACCCTTCTCTCTTAGCTTAGTTAATATTATCTTCCATTGCCTTCAAGAGTAGCATTAGATTAGAAAACACATCATACACCTCACTCTGGACTAAACCATACATGACAAAGCTAATACTAGTCCAAGTGGGAAGACAACGAACTGCGACCTAAGGCTAACTGTCTAGATGCCACAACTAGTCCATCTATGGAGTTCGACTGGATCGCACGTGTAACGCTCGTATTCGTATGGTTGAGTGTAGGGGTACCTCGTCACTCATCATTGGCATCGTTGTTGGGGATAGTGCTAGTTATCTAGTTTAGTTATATTATACAAGGTCGCTGTACAGGACTTAACAATATATCTCTTAGGAAGAAGAAAATAATTACAAGAAGTCACATATAAATTCACACACAATTTCACAGCCATGCCTCTCCTACAAGATTACGATAATGCCACACTTAGTGGGGAAGTTCATTGGAGAACCAACGAACTATATAATAATGAATATTAGAGTACGCAACCCGAGGTGGAGGTTTCTTATAAACATAAACGAAGGCAACGTCATCCCAATGCATGAAAGCATAACTTACCAGATGACGATGTACCCCCACTGGCCACTACAAGCCTAATGCAAATACAAGAGGCTATTTGAATCTCCCGTAGGCATCGTAAAGAGAGCCGTCTACCCAGGCTCGATTTAAACAACTTTTCCAATTTTTCAGGAGGCTACAACTTAGATCCGCATCAACATTTACAAGCCTTCTATGATGCTTGCGCATGGAACAACATTGATAACGGTTGGCAAAAACTCAAGCTCTTCCCTATGACACTCGTTGGCCAAGCAAAAGTATGGTATAGATCGTTAAAACCAAATTCAATACGACGTTGGCCAACAATGGTAGAAGCCTTTAATGAAAGATATCAGACCTATGCAAGAGTGTCAATNTCAAATTTGAGAGCTTATTAAGCAGGTAGCAAAAGAAGAAGGAGAAATGGCTAGATGGAAGAGTGTTGAAAAACATCAACGAGACCAAAATCTCAACTTAACAAAGGTCCATAATCACAAAAAGAAGAAATCAACCTACCGCAAGGGGAAAGAACCATCTTTTCCGGTACAACAATCATTAGAGGAAGTCAAGGCAAAGATCCATAAGATGTTGGAATGGACGCATAAAAAGTGTGGAGAATATATCGATATCATTGGAGATAGAGTTTTGACAACCCAAGAAGTAGGACAAAGTATCATTAGACAATCGGAAAGAAGGGATAAGGAGAATAAGAGCTCAACTACCAATCATATGTATGAATGCAACATTTGCTTGTACGATCACCCCAAGGGCCAGTGCCCAATCTTGTTACATTTATACGAGCATTGGAAAAATACATTACATCCAGAGTTCGTATAGAGATACTGTGTTTGATCATAGTGGCAACAATCCCAGTCATGGGGGAGGCCACCCCTAAACTGGAGACACCCTTTGTATCCTCCGAATCCAAATTCTTATCACGTTCAACATCATGTTTCTCCAACTGGGCCAGCATACTCTATCTCACCGCATTATCACTCTCCTCAATACTATTAGCCCATGTCCTCAACACACCCACCACCTTGTGCACCTTACACTTCTCCTAATTTTCAACATTCTCATCCTTTCCCTCCTTCTACAGCACCACCAACTATTCCTAAAGTGTTTGCACCACAACAACAACCCACGAACATTACTTGTGCTAATATTACTAACAGTAGTGAGAAACCTCCTCAACATTGAAGGTGTCCCTTCTTTAGAAATGATCCTAGGAAGGGACAACACAATTCCAAGGCCACTGCATCTTCCAACTCAGCACAAGTCCAACCCTGTGGTGCACCCTTACCTTCAAACCCAATGCCTCATGTTACTTCATCAGGGCCACCAATTAAGACTCCAACAACCATACGGTCCAATGAATACAACCATGGAGAGCGACATCCTTGCATACCATCTTATGGTCCCAGGTATCATAGTGGGTCAACCCATTATACGGGAACCACATCTTATAAATTTCCCTACTATGCTTACTGCAATCAAGTGTGTGAACCCCAATGGGGTAAGTATGGCCAAGTCCAGATATTTCCAACATGGAAGGATCCTCATCTTCCACTTATTAATCCTTGCCATCCTCAACCATTTAGTTATGGGGGATATCCTCCATTCTAGTAATAAGCAAGATTAATAATCACTTTTCATTTTCTTTAATTTTATAATTTTTGTTTTCCAATTTTTCATTTTTCAATTTCTTGCTTTATCATTTTGTCTTTTTATCTTTTTACATTTTTGTAAGTAATCTCATCTATGAATAAAACACTCATGTAGCTCGTTGGCTGAGGTGTGTTCCATGTTATCGAGTATTGAGTGATTAATTATTTGGATAGTGAGTCCACTACACCCACTCATCCACTCTACAAATAAGAGTTTCTATTCGAGGGTACAATGATATTCTTGATATTCTTAAAACTTAAAATTAATTTTGTGTTCATTGTACCCAGAATGAAGAAGGATGGACCAAGAGGGAATGATTAGGGTGTGACATCAAGGGGACTTGTGGATTCTCTTTGGTGACATCTATGAGAGTTATCATGCAACGTGGTTGTACTAAGATCCTTGTAGATCTAACAAAAAATGGGAGTAAGAGTAATCAAAAGGGCACTAAAAAATATAATGTTGTTCTAGGGGGTTCCACTGGAAAGACATGCACCCATGCTTGAAGGTTGGCAGCTTCTCTGGATTCAGTAGTAAAAAAAGAAGAAGAAAAAAAAAACTAAAAGAAAAGTACCACAAAACAAAAATCACTCCTCCATCGAATAAAACGCCAAGTGATCATACACCTTGTTGTTATGGTATTTTCATAGTTGCTCATCATGGGATGAAACAATGCGATGTCACTGATTAGAGGAATGGAATTGGTCCTGATCTTGGAACGACGGGTTAATGACACCTTAATCATGCTTTACACGTAGGATTCATTGTGCCCTGGGTCAGTTACCTCATGTCCCAATCTCTACAATCCCTTTCTATAGTTCATCTCTTCTCACTGTTCATGTAATTGTAGCTCATGTCGTGTGTAACGTAGAATTCTTACCTCATTCTAGTGATATTTACATGTGTGTGTTTGGTGGAATTAGTGCAGATTACATTTAACCCTTCTAGTGCCCATGGACACTTTAAGTGTGGTTACACAAGGGCATTATAGGTTGAAACCTACTTTGGGGAGGACCCACTTGTGTAATTTTTTGTAAGTATCGCTTATGACACAGCTCAAACCTATCATCTCTTACCCTCATCTTATTTTTCATAACATTCTTTCCCTATTATTATTCCCCCTTTGAATTCCAACATTCCTATGTACCATTACATAGCCTTTTTCTCCCATCCAAGGTCCTTATTGATAAAATCCACACCATTGTAATTAATTGTGCCTTTTGAATTAATGGAATTACCCTAGCAACCCTTAACATGTGCCACATGTCCTTGCTTTCATATTTTATTTTTCAAAAAATCCTAAAAATTTGGTTTTTTCCCTTGAGCCTAAAACATCAATTAGGTAGCGATATCGCGTACGCGATATCACAGCTGATGCGATATCGCGTACACGATGTATCGTACATGATATCGTGTCCTATAAACCTATAAATAGGTGACCCCTTGCAAGACTTAGCATCATTTTTCACAATTCACGCAGGGGAGTTTTCGAATTTTTTCTCTACGACTTGCGATTGTGTGACCCTTGCTTTCATATCCATATCTCACTTGTTGGTACTCCAATTTTAATTCCATTTGAACCTACCTGAACTCGGAGTGTTCAACTTAGTCATGGGGGAGGGACACTTGCCAAATAGCGCCTAAATTTTTTGGAATTTATCATCACCCAAAGAACATTATCTAGGGTAATTAGCTATAACATTTAGAATAATTGTGCCAAAAAATCATTCAATCCCTTTAGGTACACCAGGAAATTAAAATTGGAAACCACCTAAATAAACGAACTCATTATTATAATATTTCAAGCAATATCACACGAAGATAAAACAAATTATTTAATTAAGGCAAGTAGTAAGGTATAAATTAACTTAAAAAACAACCTTACTAAGGCTTGGCCCCGTGTGATTACAAATGGCCCTGAAATGTGGAAAAAAGGAAGGTCCTGCTCAAGGTGGAAAAAAATGACCTAGGAGAGGTGGAAGACAAGATCCTACTAGAAAACATGCAGAACAGGAGGAAAAATCATTTAGTATTCATCAAGAGGACCCTCATACGTACAGTCCGGGTAGGCAGAAGGAGGAGTTGCTGTAGCGCCTGAACAGGGACAACATCTCACGTTGCCCCAAGATTGTGTTCAGGCCATCCACGAAAAGTCCACATTTGCTGCCATGATTGTGGAATTAAAATTTGAATCTTTTGTAGAGTTCGCTCCTGAGGCTGTTAGGGATCATCTCAAAGGGTCTCCATTATGGCCTACCCTCTTTGAAAGCAGTGCTTGGTACCTAGGGGAGACGTACCAATTCTGGCACAATAGGTAGCAAGGCATCACCATGAATATTTGTGGTGTGTTAGTTGATTTCTCCATGTAGGCCATTTCAGAAGTATTAAACCTTTTGAATACAGGGCCCAAGGTTGCTCAGTTACCCACCCGTTCAGACCTTGATGTGTGACGGGATTGGTTGGAAAGGACGTATGGCAGAGATAAGACATTTGGTGAGTTGATGATGGAGGAGAGGATCTAATTCAAAATCGGAACTTATCACCTCTTCCCCATGAAGGGCTTAAAAAGAATATCAACTTATGTGGCTAGAGGATGTGCGGTGCTGATGGGGAAGGTTAATGCTAACCTGCCCCATCTATACTTAACGGAGATCTTGAGGCAGTTCGAGGAAACGAAGACAGGGAAGATGGCATTACCCTTTCCTTGTCTTATCAGAAAGCTTTACTGATGTGCTGGTATCAGGGGATACACCAATGATGTCCTCCAAAAAGCCCACAATGCTTCATATGTAGAACTATTAAAGCCACCAACTGCAAGGAAAATCACTGGTGAAATGCTTGGGCTAGAAGAAGAAGAAGAACAGACGACTGGACCAACTGTAACTCAACTTGTAGGACCTAGCCAACCTCCAAGTATAAGACCCAGCCAACAATAGGAAGTAGGGCCTAGCACAGGCCAAGATCAACTGCCATCGCTGCAAGACTATAGACCATCGATGAGCCATCTTAGGGCCATTGCTGAGATGGTCAGTTGGGGAAGCTGTGATGACGCAAATCTCTTCCACATCATTGATGATTCCATACAGCCCATGGTTTTTTTGGATCACACAAGGGGTGAAGTTTCTATTCATACAGGAGGAGAGGAAAGTACTTAATCACAACAGATCTTAGGAAACGTGACATCTTTCCAAGTGCAATTAGAAACTAGTAAAGGGGCCTTTGTGGTGGTCATGCAACACCAGAATGCTACGAGAGCTGTAGAAGTGGTTGTAGACCACATCAAAGAATTGTTCAATGTACCTGTTGTGCCACTAGAAAATCTCACAGGAGCACAGGATGCTCAAACTTTGGCCGGAACCTCAATGACTCCTACGGAACATGAGGATGCGCTTGATTGATTGCTACAAATAGGAAAAGTAATGACGTCGCTATTTGACATCCCTTAGGATGTTACAGAAATTCAGTTAGACCTCATTTCCATGAAGGGGAAGCTAGTTTCAATAGAAGTGAGGGCCAAGCATGCTGAAGCAGAGGTGAAAAAATTATAAGAGTAGATCGTGGCCCTACAAGCCGCACAACAAGATCCTTTGCAATTTGTTCCTGCAGACTAGCTAGATAGCTTTAGAACTCATGCAGAACCAAGCTATTAATGAAGAATAAAAAGGTGGCTAAAGAAAAGGAGAAGGCTATTTGGGATGCCTTTGCAGCATAGACGCAAACTCATGCGCATCTCAAAGAACTCAATGCCTTACAAGAAGAAAATAAGCAGCTTGTTGCTGACAACCTTCGGTTGACCACTGTGGAGAAGCAAAAGAATGTTCTTGAGGACCACTTCCATCAGTTGCAAGAATAATTCATCCAAGTCAACCAAGACATGAGCCGTTTAGCTAAGGAGAATCGAATCCTCTCAATGGAGGAGGTACGTGCTATTCGCCAAAAGTCAGCTATTGAAATCAGTGCATGGAAAAATGAGGCTAAACGACATGAAAAGCTAAAGGAGCACTTCCAAGACTAGGTGGGGATGTACAAATAGATCCTTGAGAAGGAGATCCATATGGCTAAGGCCCACATCAATGATATCAGTGCTCAACACATTGATTGGTGGGCCATATTGGACACATATGCCTTTGCCCACCAAGCAGAAGTTAAGAACCGGGACCTGCAGATTGAAGATCTGACAGAATACATGGAGTTGGCAAACTTGGGGTATGCCAACCTTGCCATTTTAACAGCAAGGTGCCTAAGGATAGAGCTCAAGCAGCAGGTAGCTACCACCTATGTCAAATACGAAGAAAAATTTGTAGAACGCAAGAAGTTATTGGAAAAATTAGAGATTGCAAATTCTATGCTTGAGGTACTGAAAGTGAGCTACCAAGGACAAAAAGGTGTTACAACAGATCTGGCTCGATGGCTTGTGGATTTCCAAGAATACAAAAATAAAGCTAGAGCCTATGAAGAGGAATGTCAGGTGTTTGCAGCTTGGTATGTCAAGGCTAATCAAATGTTTCTGCAACTACCCTGCCCATGGAAGGTGCCGACTCCATCAAACATCGAAACATTAGCATGGACAACACAGGACCCTCGAACTGAGTAGGAGAAGCTCCAAGCCATAATCCAATGCCATCAAGTCTGAAAACCTGGAGCACAAGATAAAGGAAGAGCACCAATGGAGGAGCCACTACCACTAGGAACTACATGAGTTCCACAAATTTTGTAGTTGTAGCACATTCTTTGTGTTGTGTCTCATTTTTGTTTTCATTCCACACTGCAGCATAACCCCATTTTCACCATCCAATAATCCCATACCTATCCACTATGTAATCACTGTAACTCGAGGATGAGTTTTCATTCAGTCGTGGGGGTATGATGAGTCATCATTTGGGCGACTGTGATATCGCAGCCTATCTCCTCATCTATAAATAAGAGGTAGACAGATGAGTCAGTAATCAGAAGTAGGAAGTAAGTCAATTTTAGAATTAAGTTTGATTTTAGTTTTTGCTTTTCTTCTCAACCCTTTTCCTCTTAGTGTATGCCCACAGTGTGGTGATTGTAATTGTACGGCATCCTTTATTCGAGTGTGACGTACTTGGACACGCACATGACCAAAAATAAAGATTGAGATTACTTCATCATTACAGCATTCACTTAGTTTAATTAATTAATTATTTAATTTTTGTTTAATGCTTTCTTAGTTAATATTTCTCACCCTTAAACTCATGTTAAATGTGGAATGAGTATGACTTGATTACGAGCATTTAAGTGTGACTACTTGGTAACCTAGTAGCATACCTAGGATCTACGCTTGGTAATCCTAGTGGTAGTCATGCACGAAGTCCAAGATGTGTACGGATAATCAAGGAACAGATGCTCATCACACTTAGGCTAGCTTAGATTTTCTCTCACCCTTCTCTCTTAGCTTAGTTAATATTATCTTCCATTGCCTTCAAGAGTAGCATTAGATTAGAAAACACATCATACACCTCACTCTAGACTAAACCATATGTGACAAAGCTAATACTAGTCTAGGTGGGAAGATAGCGAATTGCGACCTAAGGCTAACTATCTAGATGCCACAACTAGTCCGTCTACAGAGTTCGACTGGATCGCATGTGTAATGCTCGTATTCGTATGGTTGAGTGTAGGGGTACCTTGCCACTCATCAACTTGGTAGCTTAGCAGTGTTGTATGCATTCCAGATGTGTATGGAAAGTGGGACTAGATACTTATGTTAGGATTAGTTAAAGATTAATTAATTAGTTAGTTAAATTAAATTAGCTATTAAATCACTTCATTTATCTATTTTAAAGCCTTAGGAACATAAAACATAAAAGAATAAAAAATCATATACCTTGATTACACTTAATCATACCTTTGCACATTACAAGTGTAATTGGGAAGACAATGAATGACCATTAGGGAAAGTTCACTTCCTAGAGGCTAGTGTATTGGAAGAAATAGAGTTCACGAGATTCGATCAGATTGTGTGTAAACGCTTAGTGATTCATATTTTTGAGCGTAGGGTACTCATTGCTCATCATTGGCATTGTTGCTGGGGATCTTTTTATTTGAAATGTGTGCTATCTAGGTTTAGTAAACATCATTAACATCGTTGGACAAACCCTAAGGTCAAAATAATTCTCACAATAAATATAATCACATATGCACACTGATATTGTATTTGTATTGCAAAATGCATTCTTCTCATAGGCGCGATGATACTAAATCACAAATCCTTTAAGAATGTACGGTGGTGTATACTCATCCAAATGAGTATGTGCTTGACTTCACCTTCATCTTGCATCAAGATCAACAATTGCAATGGCGAGATATGGAAGGCAACATTGTAATGCCTCTTGATCGATCTGTGCTTGGGATGTTGCTTCAAGCTTTTAGGAGGTTGGACATCTAAGATCTTCAAGAGGAGTACGTTGTGCATGATTATGACTATTGGGACTATCATCCCATTGAAACACAATGTAGAAGAGATAGACACTAGGAGAAGCACCATGAGATTATGAAGGGGATATGGTTTACCAATCCCTAGTTCCTACTTAACCAAAATTACAATAAGGATTCTTCCCCTGTGGGTTCTCAACATGAAGATTCTCCACCCCTTGTTATCGATGGTGGGGGTGTAGCCGTTATTCTATAGTTCACTATCAACAATCTAGGTTTAGATAAAAATGGAAGTCAAGGTAGGGGCTTGGACAAGTGTTAAGATGATAAGAATATTGATGAACATGGTTGTGACAATAATAGAGGAGTTGGCAGATACCATGATAGTGGCAGTTCTACTTCCTCTTCACTCTCTTCATCTACATATTTTTCTTTCTCTTCTAGTTCTGACAAACGTCGTAGAAAGAACAGTCGTGATGAAGGGGAACAATGGGACAATAATGATGATCATCAGGTCCACCATGAACAAAGGGGTAACAAAGGATATCATTGATTTCATCGAAATGATGATGATTATGAGCCTTTTCTGGAAACTTGAAGCATGTTAAATATTGTAGAGATTGTAAAAATTCTAACCAGGCATGTGAAAGATAGTCGGATCAGACGACTTAATATGAACAATATTCCTAGATATGAGGGGGGGATATAACTCTAATCTGCAAACATATCTTCAAACTTTTCATGATGCTTAGCAGAAATTAAAGCTATTTCCTAGGACACTCATCAAGGAAGTAGAAAGCTGGTACTAATTCTTGGAGCTAAAATTCATTTGTAGGTGGAGTACAATGCTAGAGTTACTTAATGATAAGTATTAGACATACTCCAAAGTATCTAATCTAAGAATGTAGATCCAAGGATGGAAGCAAAGAAACCATGAACCCTTGGATGCTACCAAGGGCAAATACTATTCTCTCATACACCAATGCCCTGGCCATGGTTATTCTCAACAAGAACAACTTTGCCATATCATAGATGGACTTAGATTGGAAATGAGAAGAACTCTTGGGGTATATGCCTAAGGGAGACTATTAGAACTTAGAGCCCATCATACTCAAAGGCTAATTGAGCAGGTGGCAGAAGAATAAGGAGAGTTAACAAAATGAGAAAGTGCTCAAGAATATAATAGGGATCCTTCTATCAGAAAGAGTGAGGTCTGATTTTGTAACAGTGAGGAAGAGTCAGCACTTGATGAGGTGGTGAATAGAAAGACTTTACTGACTCAAAAATCTATGTCTGAAATTTTGGCCAAGGTAGATAAAATATGGGATTTTTGGGATGAAAAATTCCAAACTATTCTGAAAATTTCTGAAGAATTAATAGAGCAAAGTAGTGATCATGATTGTAGGAGGCAGAACAAAGTTGAATGTGCCTACCAAAGGGGTAAGGAAAAGATAGCTATAATAGAGAGCATTTTGGAAACTACATTAGATGATGATGGTGGATGTGATGTCTACCAATATGAACATCCTAAGGGATGTTGCCCCATCATGTCACACTTATAGGAGTTTGGGGTGTATGCTCTAAATCCACGACTAGCAAAAAGACAAACACCCAAAAGATTGCCTTATCCTCAAGGTAATCCCAGATAGTTCCATTAGCAATAACAATATTATCTAAGTGGAACTTCACTACAATCGTATGAGCAGTATCAATAGTGGCATCAACCACAGTCATGGAGAATGCCATCAATAAGTCAATAGTACCCTTATAGGTAGCTAGATCCATATGGGTATTACATTTAGCAACCCATGTCTCCACGTGACTCTTCTAGTTATGTTTCTCCTTTCCAACATCACTAATATCCTCTTGAATACTATAGAGCTCATTCTCCACATTCCAAGAGAAATACCATACTTTACCTTATCCTCCTCCTATTCCTGCACCTATTCCTCCACCCTCAACATAGCTACCATCTACTCCATCCATGTAGGATGAACTTCCAGCCCAACCATAATAATGCAACACTACCAAAGCCATCAATCTACAACTAGTTTATCAATCCAGTGGTTTGGAAACTCATGCTCATAAAAGATCATTCTTTTGAACCAATAGCCCTACTAAGCCCTCATAGACTCAGGTAGTTGTTCACCCTACTCCCACCTCATTCTTTGCAAACCATACCATCAAGGCCCCTTGAAACTAAATGTTGCCCAAAATCCATACTTTTATGTTAACTCATGCTGTATCTAATTGGATCTAGGTTGGAAACCTTTATAGGAAATTAGTTGATCCTAGAAGTCCTCTTATCTATTTATAGATTACTGGGAATGAACCATCTATTTATAGATTGCTGGGAATGAACCATCTATTTACAGATTGCTAGGAATGAACCATGTAAAGTTCTTCTTGATTTAGGTTCTACTGTGAAATTGATTTCTCATGATATGTATATTGTCTAAAACCTGTCACCTCTCAAAAAGAGTAATATCAGATTGGAATTGGAAGACCAGTCCATCACTATTCCATTGGGATTGGTCGAATACATTATGACCACTATCTATGGGTGGTCTTATCTTGCTAATTTCCTAGTAATCAATGTTGAGAACTGTAAGGGGGACTTCTCAATCATTGTAGGAAGGACATGGCTAAGCATTGTTGATACAAGAATGGACATAAGAGATCTTTCCTTGGAGATATCTAAGAAAAATACATTTGGAAAGATCTAGAAGAGATAAGTTTCATGCATCATGTAGAATGATACAGGGTGCAATTATGTGTAGAAACTTTAATCTGTGAAATGAGCATCTATTTCTGCATGTAGGTAGTGTGCACATGAAGTAAATATTCAAAGATGTCTATATGTAGTAGCCACAAAACAAGAGGACATCCAATGGTTGATTGCTAATTTTGATAGTAGCACAATGTGCATGGAACCTATTGAGAGCTTGACATGCACTTATGTCATAGGCATGGATGAACTAGAGCAAGTTCATCACCAACTCTCTAATAATGAGAAAGATGATACCAATTGAAGAGAGTTGAAGATCCTTGAGAATTTCAAACAAGAGCCCTTAGAGTTGAAAGCTCTATCCACGGACCTAGAATATGCATTCTTGAAGAATGGAAAGCTAGTCATACTTAATGCCAAACTTTCTACTATGTAGAAAGTAAAATTGTTGAAAGTGGTTAACAGATGGCCAATAGCCTTTGCTTAGTAATATCCTAAAATCACTAGAATTGATCCACAGATATGCTAGCACTGCATTTACATGGATCTATCCATGAAGCCAAGAAGACAACCACAATGATAGTTGAACCCAAAATTGAAGCAAAGCATCAAAGAGGATATTGAGAAACTCCTTAAGGAAGGGTTCATCTACCCCATATCGAATAGCAAGTGGGTTAGTCCACTCGTGATAGTACCAAAGAAAGGTGACAAATGGCAGGTTTGTATTGAATTTAGGCTATTAAACATGGCAACATTCAAAGATCATTTTTCATTGTCATTCATTGATCAGGTGTTGGATACCACAAGCCTTCATTGTTATTATAGTTTTTAGGATAGTTATAGTGGCTATAAACAAATCTAGATTGCACTAGAAGACTAGGCCAAAATAACATTCATGAGTCCCTAAGGAACCTTTGCATATCGCAAGATATCTTTTGGTTTGTGCAATGGTCCTACCACTTTCCAATGTCTAGTCTTAAGCATCTTTTAGCAGTAGATAGGTAGTGGAATGGAAGTCTTTATGAATGACTTCTCCACTTATGGCACTACATTCAAGCAAGCCTTGGACTGCCTTGAGCAAGTACTCAAAGATGTATGGAAACAAATATATAGCTCAATTAGCAAAAGAGCCATCTCATGGTCTAAGAAGGCATTGTATTGGTGCACAAAATTTCATAGGAAGGGATCGAGGTAGATCCAAAAAAGATAAGGGTTATCTAAGGAATCACTTGTCAACTAGAAATTGTAAAACATGTTTGATCATTCCTTGGACACACTAGCTACTAGTGGTGATTTATAGAAAATTTCTCTAAGATCACAAAATCGTTGGTCAAGTTAACAAAGAAAGAAGCTTCCTTCATTTGGACCAAGGAATGCAAATATAAACTCTAAAGCCTCAAGTAGAAGCTCGTAGAGACTCCAATTCTATGAACACTTGATTGGTCTAGATTATTTCATATTATGACAAATGCATTTAACTACACCTTGGGAGTTATGCTTATGTAGTTGGACAATAAGAAACATCCATTGTACATCCACTATAAAAGTCAAAGCATTTTGGGTGCACAACTGAATTATACCACCATAGAGAAAGAACTAATGATGGTGGTGTATGCCCTTGAAATGTTTAGGAACTATGTGCTTGGGTATAAAGTGTTTGTGCACATTGATCATAGTGCCATCCACTTCCTTATGAACAAGCCAATGGTAAGCCCCCATGTCATATGGTGGCTGGTGATCTTGTAGGAATTTGATCTTACAATGGTAGATTGAAGGGGGACTAATAATGTGGTCTTTGATCACTTGTTTTGGTTATGATGGGATAATAAAGAGGAGGAGAGCCCATTCTCTGACCAGTTTCCTAATGAACTCCTCTTTGCTAGTGCAATAAATGAACAAATGCCCATAGAACCAAAATGGTATGATGAATCCTCACCTATCTTCTCACTCAAGAGATGCCATAAGAATTGGACTATAGAAAGAAAAAATAATTTCTTCATTAGGCTAAGCACTTCATGAAAATCAATGGATACATTTACAAGGTGTGCAGAAATGACCTAGCTTATTAGTGTGTACCTGATGTAGATCAATTGTGCATTTTCTAGGATGCTCATGAGGTTCCTTGTGGGGGTTACTATGCTAGAAGATGCATGGTCATAAAAATCCTAATGGTAGGATACTATTAGCCCATAATCTATAGGGATGTCCACCAATTTGTTTGATCCTGTAAGTGCTATCAATGATATGGTGATATGATCGCATGTATGGAGGATCCTCAATAGTAGATTCAACCACAGGAACCCTTTAACATATGAGGCATATATTTCATGGGTTCCATCACGTCCATGTCCAATGGGAAGGCATATATAATCATCACTGTTGACTACTATACCAAGTGGGTAGAAGCAGTAGCCATCATTGACTGTACATCATACACTACTGGTTGATTTATATAACAAAATGTTGTGAAAAGGTTTGGGGTGCCACCTTGATGAGTGGTGAGGTACCCCCTATACCCTACCATATGAATCATAAGTGTTCATGCATGATTTGGTCGAATTCCATGGATGGGACTAGTTGTGGCATCTAGCTGGTTATGCCTTAATCATAGTTCACTATCTTCCCACTTGGACTAGTGGTAGCTTTGTCATGTATGGTTTGGTCTAGAGTGAGGCATATGATAATTGATGTTGTTTTGACCATATGTTACTCCTAATGATAATAGAAAAATCAATTACTTAATCTAATTAACAACATAAAGTAAAGTCTAAATTGGCCTACAGGTGATGAGTGCCCATTCCCAACTTGTTGTACATGACTTGAACCCACATATCTACTACTGGGATTACCAAGTGCTATGCTACTGGGCAAACTAAGCAATAACACTGTTGTGATTACCAAGTGAATACGTGTTTACACTCGAAACTAGTCATGCTCATTTTGCCAATTCATTAACATCCATGGAAACATAAGTATTAACCAAGTACATGGAAAATAAATTGCATTAAAAGTAAATTTAATCTAAGTTTAAGTGCTACAATGAATAAGAATTAATCTCAATCTTATTACTATTCATGGAATGTGATCAAGTACATTGCCACTCAAATAAGATGCCATATAACTAACTCAGATCCATACTGTAGGCACTCACTGACTATTCTCTAAGACTACAAAATAAAACTACAAGAGTTTGGCTACTCTATAAATCAAAAAATTTTATAAACATAGCTATGAGTGCATATTTATAGAGGAAAATAGACATTGTATTGATAGGGCTACATTGATGCAATAGACTATATTGACGGGGTCGCATTAATGGGGCCTCATCAACGTAACTGACTGCATCGACGGAGCCTCATCAACGTGGCCCAGTTATCGAGACCTTGCTATCAGGGCTTTGTTATTGGAGCCTTGATATTGAAGCCTTGCTATTGGAGCCTTGATATCAAGGCCTTGTTATCGAGGCTAAGATATCAGAACCAACCAAAAAGTTGACTTTTTATTAGATATTCCAGCCAACTGATGATTCATCACATGTGCATTGATTTTTGACAACAGAACCCATTTTACAGATGCTACTTTTCAAAAACTCATGCAATGCTTGGAGGTTGAATATAAATTAACAACACCCTATCATCCTCAAGCCAATGATCAAGCAGAGGTGACTAACAGGAAGATCATAAAGATTCTAACAATAACTATTAGCAAGTATAGGAGAGATTGGAGCACCAAACTCAATGATACCCTTTTCGCCTACTACTCAAAATGGAAACTCCCTATTGGCTACTCTCCCTAGGAGTTGGTGTATGGAAAACTTCCAATGTTCCCAATTCAATTCAAGTTTCGTACACTCTCAACGGCCTATGACTTGGATCTTAACCTAAGTCTAGCACAAAAAGAAAAATTGATCAACTTAAATGTATTGGATAAAAATCGATTAGTGGCTCTATCCTTGAATGAAGTGCATAAGGCATTCAACAAACACTTTGATGACCTTAGGATATAGAAAGAGAAATTTTAACTAAGAGATAAGGTTCTCTATTGGAATCCCACACACGTACCTCAATGAACCAAATTCCAAACATTGTGGGAGGGGCCTTATATAATTGATGAAACCTTTCCTTCTGGGGTAATGATCATATACAAACTTGAAAGCCCAAACAATAAGTAGTTGGTCAACATCCAAAAAATAAGGCCTTTCCATGAGGCCAAGCAAGCCAGTGCAACAAATACCTTAATAGATGGATAGCCATGCTCAATTTTTGGGATCTCCTCCTTCCAACTTAGTTGTGGGGGAGATGGCCATCCATGCTAATCATATAAATGGCTCCTCAGTTTTTTTATTTTTTGTTTTACACATTTTTTATCTTTGTAAATTATTTATTTTACACCTTTTTTATTTTTAAATCTTTTTCCTATTTTAGACCATTTTTTTACACCATTGTTAGTACATTTAAATAGTTTTTGAGTATTTTACACTTTCTTATATATTTTACTTCATTTTAGTGTGATTTTTAAAATTTTTGTGAATAAAACATGCTTTATGCCAACAAGACATAGTGGTGCTATAGTTGTTGCTAATGGTGGTTTATGCTTAATGTTTTTTTTTTTTGCTAATGTTTGGTTTTTATTTTTGAATTTTTGTATCGATGGCTAATACATGGTTTATTTTTCATGGAATAGGTAGTGAGTCCACAACATCCATGCATCCACAAACTTTATGGTTTTCCTTATTTTGGAAGTATGAGGTCCCTTTCATTAAATAAACTTTTAATAAATCTATGACCTTGGTAGGGTCTAGAATTGGGATGGATTCAAAAGTTTGCACAGGGTGCGACTTCAAGGGAACTTAATACTCTTTGTACTCTTCTACTTACTTGGATGCATGAGTGTTGCATAGACTTCTTAACATTCCATGTTAAGCAATAACAAGAAGTTGAATAAGTTTTTGCATGTTGTGGTTTCCATCTAAAAATTCCAAAAAGGAAAAAAAAGAAAAACATGATGGCAATTCAAAGCACATCCCTTAGACAAATAAACAAGCTACAAGCATTAGTTATGGGACTAGAAAGACATTTTACCCATGCTTGAAGGTCCCCTCTAATTAAGGCCCTCTCGCACTTCCTACTTCTCTTTTCTTCTTCTTAAGGAATGGTGGTTGTTCTACGGGAGCACTCTTGTGTCTTAAGGGGGTGGATTAGTCTTGGAGTGATGATGTGATGTCATTGAGAGTGGTTGGTTTTGGTTTGGACCAAGGATAGATCTTCTCAGGTCATTTAAACACAAATACATAAGGGACTTCTTATGACCTCAATTTGGAATTCCATTCCACATTCTTCATCATCCATCCATGCTGCTGATAACTCACCTCACTACTGGTGTCCATGTTCTTGTTCAGTGTCTTTATTTGACATACTTGAATTCTTTGGTAGAATCTTCTGAGTTTTGGTCCTTAACTTCCATTAAGCATTAATCACCTATGGGGCCCACAAACTTCTTAGGTTGAGGTTATGCAAGTTCAAACAAGGCATGTGCCTGCTATGGGAAGGATCCACTTGCATATCTCTTAGTTGGGTTTGTTAAGCACCTTATCCTTAGACATTCTTGTAATCAAAATATTTCATACATCCATCTTCTGCATTTGACCATGTGCTCCTCTATATATTTTCTTTAATGCAAATATTCTCCATCAAATTTTTAAATTTTTGAGCTTTCAAAGATCCTCTTCAATTATTTCATCATATTCTTGGCTTTTTTTTGAACTCCATGGGCCTCAAATTCATTTAAAAATTCCTTGTATTTTTTGAAATACTCAAAATCAAAAATTTTGTTTATGAACCCTATAAATGAGGCCCCATCAATGGAGCCTATGCGTATATGAGGCCCTGTATACATGGACCCATCGACGTAGCACAAAAATACTATAAATACGTGTGACCTCCCTTTTAAATTTGCACATTTTCTCACAAACACCAAGGGAGTTTTTCAAATTTTCAAAATCTAAAACTTTCCAGAGCCCATAGTTTCCTAATCATTTATTCAAATCACTCCGTTCTTCAACCTTCTAGCTCTCAGATGTAAGCTCTTAGTCATGGGGACCACAAATATGCCATTTTTGATAGAAAAGTTTTCACCATTTTTATAACTCCCACAAAGGTTTAACTAAGAAATCANTTTTCACCATTTTTATAACTCCCACAAAGGTTTAACTAAGAAATCAACATTTACACATCAAATTACAAAAGTTAAACCATTCCAACAAGCTCCTATGATACTTAGAATAAAAAATAAATTAATAAAATAAGAATAAAATAATCAATCTACCATGATCCAGCCATAGCCAAGTGTAACTAACTAACAAGATAAGTTATTCAAATATTTGAAGTTACACATTATATCTACTAATTTGCGGATGTGTTGTGATCACAAATGGCATCAAAAGCCAAACACACAAAAGAAGGAGGTCCATCTCAACTAAGGGAGAAATAGCCAAGAATAGGAAGGGGCCAAGAATAGGCCTAGGAAAAACCAATTACAACCCATGTCATGTGACCTTTGAGGGAAGAGGCCGAAGTGGAATCTATGCATTAGATTCTAGAACTAGCAAAAACAATAGAACATTTCGACTAAGATGAGGCACCAGCTTAGTAAGAAAACCTTAAGGTAACCTTGGTGGAGGCTTGCCTAAATCAAATTAGGTCAAGAAAGATCTAAAAAATAGTGATCCATGAGTTAAAATTTGGCTCTTTCTTAGAGCAAGTATCTAAAGAGGTATAGGACCAACTAAAGACCTCTCCCATTTGGCCAATTATCACTTCGAATGGGGAGTGGTATATGGGAGAGACGTTCTTATTTTGAAACAATAGGTAGGGTAGTTCAATGATCAAAATTAAGGACATTTTAGTGTCCTACTCATTGCAAGCCATTATAGATGCACTTGGGTTGCCTGAAATTGGAACAAATCTTACTAAGATTCTGATGTAGGTGGACCCCAGCGTAAAAAAGGAATGGTTTTAGCGATGCTATGGTGTGGACCACAAGGAGTACAGTGTGCTCAAACTAGTAGAAATAATCCACTACAAGATTGTGACTTTTCACCTAAACCCCTTAGTAAGGCCAAGCATGATCACTGGTTTTGCAGCCCATGCGTGTGTTGCTTTGAGTGGGAGATTCCCTATTAACCTTACACAATTGATATATCTAGAGATAGAGAAGTGATTTAAGAATAATGAATGTGAAAGGAAGACACTCCCCTTCCCATAACTCATTAGAAAACTATGTCAAAGGGGAGGAATAGTTTGCTATATGAATGATGTTGTCCAACGTGCTCTAATTGCTAATTGGATGTAGATGATGAAGGAAAAAATGCATGCAAAAATCATTCAAGAAGAGGAGTAGTAGCCACCACCTCCACCTACCACTCAAAAAATTATGTTAGACATTGCTTCAACATTTCGACAATTGCACAAGTATCAAGATTGGATCTTGAGCAAGTAAGAGCAACAGGCAGGCACAAGTGGTGGAGACCTATCTGTGTATTGGCTAATAATGAATCACCCAAATGAGATGGCTCAAAAATTCAGCCTGATGGGAGGATGTGGATTTTATTTTTTTGCCTAACGAATGTAGTTATCTGTGAGATCGAATCCTAGTGGTAGAGAGGTAAGAATATCTCTCTTAGGACAGTAGCCACTTCTAGAGATTTCTAGGAACATCATGAACTTCTCAGTATGCTTGAAGGAAGGCAAGGGGGCAATAGTACTAGTGATGTAGTACCAAGAACAAGAAAAAAAAACAAAGGTGATTGCTAATAGAATTGCTAAAACACTCAATGCACCTACAACATCTGTACTAGACATCACTACACTTAAAGATGTGCAAACATCCATAGGGAGCATAAGTGGCAGATTAAGCACAACAAAACATGAACAATTGCTAGATTGATTGGTAGGAACTAGGTAATCACTTTCATATGTCTTTGATCTTTTGAATAGTACTACTAAAATCCATTTAGAGTTGCTAGAGGTAAGGGGTAAGAACATTATTTTGAAAGGGCAACTTGAAACAGCCAAGGAGTTGAATGAACACTTAGCTACTAAAGTTGCTAAATTAAGAGCCCAGATTGCTGACCTTGCATTTCTCAACCTAGCATTGATAAGAGATGAAGCTCTTGAATAGCTTCAAACTAGGCTGAAAGGGGTTGAGGATGTGATGGAGATGACAGTGTTCTACCAATCCTTAGTAGAGGCCACCTAGCACAAGATTTAGAAGGCCTTGGATCTAACCCATCAGGAGAATGTGCAGTTGACTATAGAAAACAATCACTTATGAAATGTGGATGCGTATAACAATAGTTGACCAATTTCATCCATCAACAACAAGAGCAACTATCTAGAGAAAACACAAAGTTAAGAAGATTGATAGCTGAAAATAGAAACCTCTCCATGCAGGAGGTCCATGCCCTTTACCAAAAGACTACAATAGAGTTAGCCACCTAGAAATCAAAGGCTCTCAAATTTGAGAGAGTCAAGGATTACTATAAAGACCAAGTTGACATATAGGAAGAAGTAAATAAGAAACATAGTTAAGTGACAAAGGCAAAGGTGAATGAGACTCCCAAGCAATTCCAACATGGACATAAGTTGTCGCAGCCCATCATTGATGGGAATGATGAGATTAATTAGTACAATAAAGTAGAAATTCATCTAAAGGAGTTGTAGATAGAGAAAATGATAGAATACTTGGAGCTTTCCAATCTCTGGTACATAAACCTAGCTATGTTGACTGTTAGATGGTCATGGTTAAATCTGGAAAAGCAAGTGGCCAACTCGTACTTATTGTACGAGGTCAAGTTAAAGCACCACAAGGACACCAAGCAAAAGATTGTGGTGGAAAACGCTAAACTCGAGATTCTCAAGTGAAAATACACTAATCAAAGATCTATTGCTGAGAACCTAGCCAAAAGAATGAATGACTACTAGAAGCTAAAGAATGTAGTGAGGGTGTTCAATGTTGAATGCAAAGAATTCACTGCCTTATTCGTCAACATTAAGGAGTTGTTCCTAGTAATGTCCTCTTTGTGGGATGTCCCCATTCCAGCCCACGTTGGCAATGCCACATGGACTATGAATAATCCCTGAAGCAAGGAGAAGAAGATGAAGGCATTACTATATGCCTTTCACCTTTCATTGGAGGTAGTAGCTGTATCAAGATAGCCATAGTTCTCTCAACCACTGTGCATGCTCGAAGCTAGCAAAGGTCCTTCAAAACCTTAAGAGCCTTTACTTCCTGGGATTATTTACTCTTCTTAACCATCTTCATGCTATTAGAGGATGTGCTATCCAATTTTGTGTAGTTATGTCTTGGTGTTCAAACTTGTATCATGAACACCACTAGTTTTTGTAATGATGTTGATTTGTACACTCGGGCACTTAGTTTTGTACCTTCCCAATTTTGTAAAGGAACTTAAGGATGAGTTTTTATTTAGTTATGAGGGTATGATGAAGCATCAAAGTGTCATGTTGACGGGCCCTCATTGACGTGGCCTCATCGATGAATCCCCATTGATGTGCCCTTATCGAGGGACCCCCATTGATGTAGCCTTGTCTATGTGGTGTTGCCTTATCAACAAGGTTGTGTTGATGTAGTTTTTGCTACATTTATGGGGCCATGTTAATGTAGCTCCATAATAAAGTTTATAAATACACGCTCACTAGTTGTGTTTATGGAGGTAATGTCATAATTGTAGTAGAAATCTTGCAATTTTGTCATTTGAGAGTTAGAATATTTCTATGAGTGCCCGTAGTAAGAGTCAGAAAGTGTACGTATCTTTATTTGAGAATTTATGTACTTGAGCACACTAGTGTGAATGATAATAAAGATGAGCCTTTNGATGTACTTGAGCACACTAGTGCGAATGATAATAAAGATGAGCCTTTTGATCAAACCAGGTAGCACTTAGAATAAATTAATGATTTATTTCTACATTTAATATTTTAATTAATTATGTAATTAATTAAGCTAAACTAGACTTCAATTGATTACTTAAGTAATTAAGCTAAATAGATTAAACACATAAGTAAGACCACTTTGAGCATAACATATAGCACTTTGTAATCCTAGTAGTGCTTAATGCTTAGTAGCCCAACAATGTTATATGTATTCAGGATGTGTACAGAAAGTGGGATCAAATACTTATGTTAGGATTAGTTAGAGATTAATTAATTAGTTAAATTAAATTAGCTATTAAATCACTTCATTTCTCTATTTTAAAGTACTAGGAACATAAAACATAAAATAATAAAAACTCATATGCCTCGATTACACTTAACCATACCTTTGTACATCACAAGTGTAATTGCAAAGATAACGAATGACTGTTAGGGCAAGTTTACTTCTTAGAGGCCAGTGTACCAAAAGACATAGAGTCCACAAAGTTCAACCGAATTACATGTGAACACTTAGTGATTCGTATGGTTGAGCGTAGGGGGTATTCACCACTCATCATTCAAATGACAAAACTGCAAGAGCTTTGCTATAACTATGACATTACTTCCATAAACACTACTGGCGAGCATGTATTTATAGACTTTATTGAGAAGCTACATCGATAGGACCTCATAAAACCTAGCAAACACTATGTTGACATGGCCCTATTGATGGGGAAACACCACGTTGGCGAGGCCACATCAATGTGGTCTTGTTGATGCAACACTATGATGATTCATTAGAGAGTTATGACTTAAGATCAATATTTGTATTAAAACAAAATCCAAAAAATAAAAATAAAAAAATAGTTACACAACATTTGGATGACCTTTACCTTGTCACTTAATTTTATGTCAAACATCTTTACCATTAACTATAACCTTATTCTCAACACTAGTTATAATCATTCAATTAATAGTATTCTTGTTAGGTAAGGTATTTTTTTTATCTAACGAGCTATCTATCTAAACTTATTAATACTTTCTTTATTACAAATAAAAATTTTCACAAAATCTTTTAGTTTCTCTTATTTCTTTATTGTCATTTGATTATGCTTATCATTAACATAAACTTGATTTTTTATATCTTTAACTTAAGCAATTTTTTTTCTTTTCCTTAGCATTTTTTAACAAAATAGAATTAGCATTAAACAAATGTCCTTCATAATAGTAATAGTTACAAGAATTAAAAAGATTATATTATGTAATTAGCTAAATATAACTCTTCCCACATTATAATAACAATTCTTTTTTATAGTTAAGAAGATTGATTTCAACCGAAAAAAATGTTTACAAAAGCCAAATGTTTTAAAAATAGATTCCATATGGTTAATGGGACCAAGAAGACTAATAATTCACTATTCAGCTTTTTGAAAAAAATCAATATAAAAATAAATAACTCAATAAAACATATATCTTTAGAACATTCTTTAGACTGAACATCAAAATTTAGAGTCTAATTACAAATGATTAACATTGTATGCTTATGTATAAATGACCTGATATCTAAGGCACATTCCATCATATAAGCATTACTTGAGTTAATAAGAAAAAATTGAGAATAATAGTTAGCATGAAGGATTTGAATATCATGTTTTTTACATAATCTCATTTAAATACAAAGCTTATTGAAGAGTAGTGGGTACCCCTTATGCCTAAGCATATGAATCACGAGTGTTCACACACAATCTGGTCAAATTCCATGGATGAGACAAGTTGTGGCATCTAGATTATTAAGCATTAATCGCAGGATGTTGTTTTCCCACTTGGATTAGTGGTAGCTTTGTCATGTATGATTTAGTTCAAAGTGAGGCATATGTTGATTGATGTTATTTGGCCTTTAACACTCTTAGTTGCAAACATAATGAAAGTTGAGAATAACAATCTAAATCTAAGTAATGATGACAATGTAAATCTACTCTAGCTTAGAGTGATGAGCATCTAGTCCTAGCTTGCCATACATGTCTTGGACTTATGTAACCATTACTAGGTTACCAAGCACTATGTCAGAAGGTGAACCAAGCTATAATAGTATTGGGATTACCAAACGATTACACTTAAATGCTCGAAACCAATCGTACTCATTTTGCTTTACTAATGAACAAAAAAGTAAATTACTTGGAAATGTAAATGATTAAATTAAGAAAATAGTAAAAACTATGCTAAGTGAAATAGTAAAAACTAAGTGGATGTTGCAATGATGAAAAGCAATTTTGATCTCTATTTTTGGTCATGAGCTATGCCCAAGTACACTTCACTTGAATAAAGATTCTGTACAATTTCTCAACACCACATTGTGGGCATTCACTCTATTTTTAAACTACAAAAAAAAAATTTGAAAGAGTATACCTAAGGATGGAATGAAAGTTCTATGGATTCGTGCATGCAAGTTTTGTATTTATAGGCTACACTATCCTGCGATATCATAGCTACGATGATGTAGTATGTTCTATGATACCGAATAAATGACATCATAGATACAACATCATTATTACAATATCATTCATGGATAAAAATTGACTTTTTTTCAAACATATGAGATATAGCATCAGCGATATCCCATCAGCGATATCCCAGCCAATTGATGATTCAGCATACCCCCATGACTAACTAAAAACTCATCCTTGAGTTAATAGGATAAGGCTGAGTTTTCTTTACAAAATTGAGAAGGTATGAGATTATTGACTAACTTTAACTATTGATTGACTTTGAGTGCCATAGTGGTGTGTACAAAAATGATAGAGTTACATGACAAAAAAAAAAAAAAAAAAACTTGAAGTGACTTGATGTAGTTCATATTCTAGGCGATGGTGGCTCTTCCATTAGCTTCTTCCTTCTATCATTTGGCTTTTGGAAAGTTTCTATTCTGTCCTTATCTTCTTTTCCTAGATGTCCTCTCTATTGAGTATGGTACAGAGACTCCTTCGATTTTAACTATTAGATTGGCCTCTTTATTTTGTAGAATTGGTACGTTTTTCCTAAGTACCATTCTCTGCTATTGATTAGCGTGGCCATAATAGAGATGCTTGGAGTTGCATCTTTACAATTTCTGTGTTATGAAGGTCCTTCTTCTGGTGGTCTCTTTGGGGCCATATACAATTAACAAGGATTTGAAATTATTAACATGTTCCTATCAATTCTTAATACTTTTCTACCTTGCTCATACACTTGGTTAGATCAAGTTCCTGTTATATTATGATTGCAGAGTTAGAAAAATTTGCAAAAAAGAAACTCCTTAGGTGTTATATCTTTTATTTACTTATGATCTTCTATCATTTTCCTTGCTTATTATGGCCTAAAATAGTTGATATGATCTATTAGAAGTATTATGTGAATCTTTCTAGCCTTAGTTTGATTGATTAAGGTTCTTATTATCTCATTGTACTTACCCTTTATAATATCTTCTGGGCATTAGGAATTTTTGGCTCAAGTTTTCAAATTTTTATTTGCTTATATTGTGCAATGACTAAGTTGAGCTCTTTGGGATCAACAGGATAGAAGAATTTTGGAAATTGGAGCTACAAAGGCAAAGTTATGGCATTTAGAAGCTAGTGTGCAAGCATCAATTGGAATGTTTGGAAGATGTAAAGCTTGTCTAAAGAGTCATAGGTCATGAATGATGTACAGTTTTCAAAGATTTGGCGTTCAAAGTTCATGAAGAAGGAATCTCGGGCAATGAAAGTTTATTGTATGGATAAGAAATGGATAATGAATTTTTGATGTATGAAAAAATTATTAGATGATATGGGAAGTTAATTAGATGTTTTGGAAGGCATACGATGATGTGGAATTACTTAGCAAGTATGAAATACAATAGTTATATAAGTGGATCCTCCCCAAAGCAGGCTCCAGCCCTTA